>LOJH01013030.1:0-23348 GCA_001685095.1 Ellobius talpinus | reverse complement strand
TTGTTTTTTTCTTACTTGTTTTATTGTTTGCTTTGATTTTCATTTCTTGGGAGTCTAGATTTTGGATTTGGTAGGTCTTTTGTTTGTTTGTTTGTTTGTTTGTTTGTTTTGAGAGAGAGAGCACACAGGCACACCTGAAGTTGGGTAGGTAGGGAGATGAAAAGGATCTGAGAAGAGCTGGGAGAGGCAAAAACAAGATCAAAATATACTATATGAATGCATTTTTAAAACTTAAAAAAACATTCTAAGATTTTTCTCCAATGTTTTTTAAATTTCTCTACATATGTGCTGGTATTATTTTGGCAGATATCTTAAAGGGAGCTCTAGGTCTCTTAATTTAAAACAAAGGATGGGCTGGAGAGATAGCTTAGTGGTCAAGAGTACTTGTTCTTGCAGAGCTCCTGGATTCAATTTCCAGCATCCCCATGAGAGTTCACAACCATCCATAATTACAGTTCCATGGGATACGGCCCCTTCCCCAATCAATATAGGAATCTGCATCAATGTGGTGCATAGACTATGTGCTGGCAACACATCCATACACATAAGATGAAATAAAAAATCTTCTAAATTGTAAAAAATCAGCCAAGGGAAATAATTAAGATAAATTTTGATTATGGCATTTAAATTTTAGAAGACAACTGTGAAGATTTTTTTTGGGTGAAATCAATAAAATGCAAAAGCAGGGGCATGAGGTCAAGTCAGTTCAAGAAGCAACAAGTTTGGATTCAAATTATGAAAGAATTTAAACACTTGCACTAATAGAAAACTGACAGCAGCATTTTAATCCAATCAGTAATGAGCATTATATTCACATGTTTAGTTATCTCCTCTGCTTCTTCAGGATCAGAAAGACACCTATTGCTATAAAGTACAAGTACTTTACTGCTGCAGCCTCGGGCCTGACAATTCAATTTCCTTTATCTGTTATCCTCGCTATATATGATTTTACAGCTAACAGAAATATGCTACAATACATAGGGTAGCCTGTGTGTGTTCAGCAACATCTCAACAAGGTAAGAAACATTCAGCTCTACTGAAAGAACAACAGGAGAGTCACAAAACTACATTCGCTACTCTGAAAAACAGTGGCTTTACTGTCACCCACTTGGGAATATATCTACAAACAAAGACTCAGTGCAAGTGTGAAGAATGTTCCCCATATGCTCCCATGTTGGAATCCTTGGTCACCAATTGATAGAACTGTCTGGGAAGGAGATAGGGGCGTGGCCTTATTTTAGGAGGCATAGCACATGCCTTCATGTGATATGGAGGTGGGTCTGAGGTTCCATAAGCCTATGCCATTCCTAGTTAGTGCATCACGGTTGTGTCTCACGATGTGAGCTCTCAGCAACTGCTCCAATACCAAGTTTATCTACCTGCTGCCACACTCTTCACCATAACTGTCATGGACTCTCCACCTCAAACTACGGGACCCAGTTAAGAAACCTTTCTGAAAGTTGCCTTGATTGTGGTGTCTTGTGACATCAATAGAGAAGCAAGCAGCTAAGCCAGTAGACAACCCTGTGAACAATGTACACAAATAACATACAGAAGACTTGGAAGACAGTGAGAAGACAAGCCTGGTCCCAGTGCCTACAGTGTATATGCAAGAGGGTTGGACACTATGAAAGGCAGGAAGACATCCTCTACAAATGAGAAGACAATGTTAGTAAAAAGCTGAGCCCAGAGGAGAGAGGAGCTCTATAAGGCCTTTCAATGAGGGAACAGTCCTGGAAAGGTTCAGTGTAGGG
Source organism: Ellobius talpinus (assembly GCA_001685095.1). Classification (NCBI taxonomy): domain Eukaryota; kingdom Metazoa; phylum Chordata; class Mammalia; order Rodentia; family Cricetidae; genus Ellobius; species Ellobius talpinus. The sequence goes on along the minus strand of LOJH01013030.1, from coordinate 21,594 downwards.
CATAACTAAGACATTTACATTTTTATAGTCTCAATGCTCACAGAGTTTTAATATAGATGGAAGAACTACAGTTTCATTTGATACTTTTACAGTACAAAAGAAAAGTATTATTTTAAAAGAGAAAGGACCTTATATAGGAAAATTACAGGCTTTCTGATAAACAATAATGAATGTAACAGACAGGAAAGCCCTATTCAAATACAACAAAAATCAAATACCCTACTACAAACGTTGGGTATAACCCCTACTCTCATGACTACTGTGCATCAGACATTGTGTTCTGCCCTAATTATGTGTGACCTCATTTCACACAGAAGCCTGAAAACAGCTACTGTTCAAGATATGGTGAGAAATAAAGACCAGCATCCTTTGTCTATCCCAGAACTAACCCCCCAAACTACCAAACTCTAAATCACCCATGACTGGCCACAAGGTGACCCCATCTTTGCTTGAAATTTACAAGCAGCTGGTATCAACTGAAGCATATTCCAGATCCTTCATTAATATCCAAGTTCATTCATTCTGTATAACTTTAAAAAACAACAACAACTATGCCACTATTCAGGTCAGAAAGCTGGGTTTCGTCTTGCTCCAAAACCCACACTCCAAATATAAATGCCTTGGCCACCCCCTCCTGTTGCACCTGATTGTCCCAGTAGTTCCCCAGAGCTCCAGAGAACTGACTTCAACTCTATAATGAGGCTCAGAGATCCTTGCTGACCAGAGAGATTCTAAGAATGAATTTAGGTTGTCCTACAACCACATTTCTAAAAGCCTGCTGTTATAGGGATGCCCCTCTGTATGCTGTGAATATGCTTTTATTACTATTGATTAATAAAGAAGCTGCTTTGGCCTATGGCAGGACAGAATATAGCTAGGCTGGAAAGCCAAACAGATACAGGGAGAAAGAAGGCAGAGTCGAGGGAGACACAAGTAGTTGCAGGAGAACCAGGATATGAAGTAACAAGTCATGAGCCTCATGGTAAAATATAAACTAACAGAAATGGTTCGTTTAAATTATAAGATCTAATTAATAATAAGTCTGAGCTAATAGGCCAAACAGTATGTAACTAATATTAAACCTCTGAGTAGTTATTTTAAAAGTGGCTGTGGGACCAGGCAGGATGATAGACCTCCAGTTACAACAGCATCAATCAAAAATTCATGCAAAGTAATTTTACACAGTACATAAAAGGCAAAAAATGCAGTTCACATAACTACAGGGGCCGCACACTGGTGTTTGAATAGTAAGTGTAAGAAAACCACACAGCAGTTTTAAAACTGGAAACCTTCCTTAACAACATACTCTGTAAGTAGTGCCCATGCAGGATGATGTTATTAAGTGCAATGCTGGCTTAGGCTAAAGAGAACCTTTTCCAGAACTAATGTGTTTCATAGAAGGGTCAGAAAAAGGGTGTTATGAAACAGGTGGACCCTGTATTTCAACTGCTTGTTTATTCATTTAATATCTATTGAACACGTTCTTATTGTGAGGTCCTCTTCTAAGCACTGAATATAAATGCATTCTCTTATTTTATTTTAGAGGAAAAGAGATCAGTAATATCCTTGTGAATATTATTTCTATTATAGCCACAAATGTTTAAAATGTCCATATAATTTGTTTCAGTAACTCAATCTCAGGGTGAAACGATACAGGTGAAAATTTAAATGATAAAAGAAATGTGTGCTCCAGGCATCTGCAGGGTATGCCACCAAACTGATGCTCCTGCTGATCCCTGCCTCAAGAACAGGCAGTGTCTTGGGTAATGAAATAAATCAAAGAAACGAGGGATGACTTCAAAGGCAGACAACAGTGCATACAGAAAGTTTATGGGTGAAACTGTCCGTCTTCAATAAAGGAACTACAGGAACGTTTAGAGGTGGGGAGTTGCCTTTGGAGGCAGTAATGGGTAGGATTTCATACTGGTATAATTCTAAACTTTTATAGCATTCACCTCTCAGCTTTCCAATACATACAAGCAAACAGGGCACACAAAAATGGTGGGTAGGGGAGCCCGACCTGAACTATAGCACACAAAGGTAAGGGCAAGGAAAGGTGTGCCAAATTATCAGGTCAAGCCCAAGCACAAATTAAAACATGTACTCAGAACAATACATATGACTTAATTCCCAGTCAGACTGAGCATATACCACATGCCTTTTTATTCCACCACTAGGGAGAAAGGGATAGGCAAAGCTGTTTGAGTTCCAAGGCAGCCTGGTCTATGAACTGAGTTCAGATCAGCCAGAGCTACAGAGTAAGACCCTGTCTCAAAAACAAAACCATCAAGATGATGAAGACAATGAGGAGGAGGATAAGCAATAATTTCTGGCCAAAAGATTGGATTAGAAATAGAGAATGTTTACAAATGAGGCTTAGAGGCTCTTACTGTTTCACATGCATGAATTCTACTCTTCAATTCTAAAGTAGCTGTTGCTATTCTCATTTTACAGATAATTAGGAAACATGCACCTGCTCAACCCTACAAGAAAGTAGGCCCTAGGAAGCTGCAGACTAGTCAACCACTATAGTCTCTGGACTAGCCCCAGCTTTCACCTCTAACCTGACTAACATGCAGGAGTCAAAAAAGAAATGGACCATTGAGGCCTCTGGCACACAGGAGATGGAGGGCAAAGAACAGACCACTGGGCCTTTGATACAGGTGTCAGAGACAGTCTAATCACTCAGACATGAACCATTGTACAGGGTCACATTTCCAAGCATTTTTAAACAGAAACATCATCATATAAGGTCATAAAGTACAAATTGTCTCTGGTAGGGTTAGAGGGGGACCCAAGGGCTATAGGGGAAAGACAGGAAACAGCCATGCCAGCTGGCCACACCCATGTGTGCACATCAGAGGGTTAGTCAGCACATCTGTAGAAAGGCGCTGCCTGATCGCATCTCTCCTGCAGCCACCTTCCGTCCACCTCCCTTCCCATCCTAGTCACTAATAATAGTTTGGAGCATTCAGTGAAAATGTGTTTAGCCGTATATGCGAGACACGATGTCAATAGTGTCTAAGAGCCCCAGCCCTGCGACACTGGGGGCTCTTGCTCGCTGATACCCATCTGCAGATGGCTGCCAGCACAGTAAGCTGCTTCCTGCTTAGAGGCCAGAGGCCTGACGGTCCCATTTCTTGGACATGAAATCTGACTGCATCTCAGCCAAAAAAAAAAAACTTTTGGATTGGTGATGTAACACACATGGCATTTATTATACCTCTGAACATTTCCATAAGCATATTTTCCAGAGACATTTTAGACGCCTGTTTTGTTGCTGCTGTTGCTTTCCTGAGGGGTGGAATGATAGAGGAAATTTTCCTAGTCTTATATCCTTTGGATCAACGTTGACAATCTTTAGATTTTACAATGGCCCCAGAAACCAGAGGTTTGAAGCAGAAGACTGCCGTCTTCTCTTTAAGGGCAGAAGATGAAGACAGCACATCTGTTGGTTGACGAGAAATAATGCAGAAAGGAAACGAAACGAAGACAACCCTTTGGAACATTTGAACCAACAAATCATCTATCTCACTGGGATGAAAATAAATTTTTCCATCCTTCACTTAATTATCATTTATATAATACAAATGGAGAAAACAGAGCCCTAGGAAGCAGAATCACTGAAGTCGTGTGGTGAGAATTATAATTGAAAAATAAATCCTTCCAAAGACCTTGAAAAGAGAGTATCTCCCATATTTACAATAATTTAAATACTATACTTAGCTTCCAAAAATCACTGTATGGTATAACAACCCATATTATACATGTTAAGGAAAATGAGATTAACATGTAAATAAGAGAAATAAAAAAATTCCAACACTTTTATTTGGTTATTTGCTCTACTGTCTGACCAACAAAGTTGCCTGGCCATGAGCACAACCACTGCGGTTAACCAGCACTACCATAGGAAGTGGATTCCAGTAGCAAGGCCACTGTACACACAAAGGAAATGATGCCAAGGGAATTTACAAAGAAGGAAAACTAGAAGCAGAACCAGAGTCAAAACGCACTGTAAACTGGCATAGACTGCATGGAATAAACACATCCATACTGTTCAACCTCAACACGCGACCTTTCTATGTGCAGCTCTACATGGCACGCCCCTTAATCCCAGCTGTGTGAACCGGTGAGACAACACTGGAGGTTCAAGGCACTCTTGAACGACAGGGTGAGCTCTCAGCTGACTCTACAACTAAGTGAGACACTGCCTCCATGTTTAAAAGAATAAATAGAGGGCCGGAGATACAGTTCCATAGTATAGCACTTGCCTAGCATGTGCACAGCCCTGAATTCAATACTCGGTCCTGCAATAACCACAGTTTACGGTGCTAAAATTATCAAAGAAGCTTTAAGAAATAGATTACTCCTACATGTGAATGTGCCAATATTGGTATGTAGGACATTATTCTAGCCATCATAAAGGCTACCCCAATTACATCTGACACTGATCTATTCTGCTTTACTATTAGGTGAAATGATTTCTAACAAGAACAATAAAGACTCAAATCTATGAGCTGAGTGTGTTTCTACCCCCCCACTAACAAACTGGGTGTGAGCTTGGATAACTCAAACAATAAAGACTCAAGTCTATCAGCTGAGTGTGTTTCTAGGCTCCCACTAATGAACTGGGTGTGAGCTTGGATAACTGGAACAACAAAGATTTAAATCTATGGCCTAAGTGTGTTTCTATGCTCCCACTAATGAACTGGGTGTGAGCGTGGATAACTCTTGAGTGTGTTTCTATCCCCCCACTAATGAACAGGATGTGAACGTGGATAACTCTGAGTGTGTTTCTATGCTCCCACTAATGAATTGAGTGTGAGCATGGATAACTCTGAGTGTGTTTCTATGCTCCCACTAATGAACTGGGTGTGAGCGTGGATAACTCTGAGTGTGTTTCTATGCTCCCACTAATGAACCAGTTGTGAGCATGGATAACTCTTGAGTGTGTTTCTATGCTCCCACTAATGAACTGCATGTGAGCTTGGCTAACTCTTCTCTGATCACTGATTTTCTCATCTACAAGATATAAAAATAAATTCCACAGGCCAAAGAAAACTATAATGCAATGACACAGGACAAAAGGCAGAACCTAGGGCATAAAAAGTACTATATTTAAAAAGAAAACAAAGTAAGTAAACAAGACTTGCAGACAGCCATGATGAAACACAGCTGTAACTGTAGCATTCAGGCAGAAGAATGACAAATTTGTAGCCAGACCAGGCCACATTGCAAGTTCCAGTCCATCATGGGCTACACAGCGTTCTTCCTGTCTCTTTTGCTTCCAGGCCATAAAGTGATTGGCTTTAACTACTATGCTCTCCCACTACGGCATGCTACCTGACACAAGCCCAAAGCCACAGGGCCAACCAATGATGGGCTGAGGCCTCTGGAACTGTGAGCCACTAGGAAGTTTTTCTGCAGCTTGTCAGAGGGCTCAGCAGTGAGGTCAGCTGCCACTAAGACTGAACACTTGAGGCTGATTCCCTGGCTCCACAGGGTAGAAGGGAAGAATTAACCTCCGCAAGTTAAGGGATCTCCACAAGTGCACCACAGACAGACACACCACAGACAGACATACGTACACAACTGATAAATGCCAATTAATGCAATATAAAGTTGACACTATGTGTTTCCTATTTATTCACAGTATAAATGTCTGGACACAGATTTTGTTTACCCCAACTGTTAATATCAATGACATTTAGCTAATGAATTTAAGGAAATGTTAATTCTGAAAGATCCGTGGGACTCCTGAGTGGAGTAGGAAATGTGACATTCTAAAGTACAACACTGGTCTTGCCAAATTGTGATGACCATAAATAGCCTCAGTATACATGGAGCTCAGCAGGAAGCCATCCACAAACATTTCCCTTGTTCTACAGGTAGGAACCCTAAGCTGCTCCTGCAAAGCTCATGTGTTAATAGCCCCCTGCTGGTGGTGCAATTGGATGGTGCAGGACCCTTCAGGAAGTGGGGCCTGATGAAGAAAGTATCTTTAAACAGACATCAGGACCCTGGCCCATTCTTCCCTCTCCCTCTTGCCTCCTTCAGTGTACAACATCCTTCCCTCTATGACAACTCAGCTTCAAACAAAGGATGTGGGGAACCATGGAACAAAACCTCGGAAATCACAAGCCAAGATAAATCTTTCCTCAGTTAAGCACTCTCTGCCACCGCGGTGGAAAGCTGACCGGCATACTTGATGGATACACCACTTCACTATCTTGACTGATACTTTTAGAAAGTGACTTGTTTTCCTTCCATTAACAAAAACAAAAAGAGCTTAAGCATTTGCATGAACATGATCTATTGTACAGTACTGAGCCACCTCACCCTAGATGCCCACCCACCATGCAAGTGCTTCTTTACTGTGGATAAATATGTTACAAAAAACAAAAAGTGAAAAATCCCAACAGACCCTGACTGAAGCTTATGGCTGAGTAGGTTGCATGCGTCCGTCAAAGCTCCAAGATGCCCAATATAACCTATCATTCTACATTCATTTCTCCTGTGTTACCTGCCTCTCTAGACTTAACGAGTCACTAAGAACAATAGTGACTGCTGTCTAGTACCTAGTTACATGGCAGGCACCGCAAATGCTAATGCCGCACTAATCATGGTGTCATTTTACATCATCCAGGAATGGAACGCCCCTTCACACATGTGAGCACATTATCCATGGGTACCCACAAAGCCTGTTGATTTCCCAGCTGAGGGGCTTCCTGGGATCCACGCCCCTGCCTCCACTTGAAAATCCCTTCTTGTCTGATTCTACGCCAACTGTAAAGTGGATACACATTTCATTAACCTAAGCACTCCTCTCCGTCAAAGCAAATCCTAGAGGTGTATCCTCCTCCCCAGTACTGTACCAGTAGTCTTTTCATGAGCACAAAACCCCAAAGTGAGTAATATACACGTCCTCGGAACCCAGGCATGAAGCCAGGGACTAAGGATTTGCTGGGAGGCACAAGACACAGACTTTGAGATCACAGAGCAAAGGCCTTAAAAAGCCAAGTATGCACCAAGCGCAGCCAAAGAGGAAACGAAGCTCTTGTATTTTTGATGACAGTAATCAAGAAGAGTGCCTAAGCCTAGTGGATTCAAGGGAAGTGCATGCTAAACTTGAGGCTTTAGTTACCCCAAAACTCTAAACTTTGAGCACAAACCAGTATGAGACAAATATCAACAAGAACATGTAGGGTTTGTGGTTTGGGGTTGGTGGTGGTACTAGGAGCAGGGACAGAGGAAACGCCCATGATGCTGCAGTTCTGAAGCACTCTGCCTGGTGCAGCTGGCCTGGTTTTTCCATTATTCAGTACAAAGCCTGTTTCCTGGGATCCCAGAAAGAGAAGTGAAAAGTAGCTTTCCCTGCCCCCTTTGGACTTTCCCTTTTATCCATATCCCTAAAGCACCCAAAGGTGCAGCCCCTGCTCTCACATCAGCCATAATCAAGGATAGAGGCCAAGAGGAAGGAAGTGGTCCAAGAGCTCTGCAAAGCCGAGGGGCCCTCCCCACCCAGTTGCTTGGTGATGATGTCACCATAACCAACTCACTTAGTAACTGGAAGCTGAGGGCCCCCACAGACCACTGCGACTCCCCTCCTGCGGCTGCTGGGCCCTGACACTTCAGCTCATCACGTAGTAGGAAAGGTTCCAGAGCACTGACCAACTTAAAGAAGCAAATGCCCCAGACGCATGATCCACTGCTTGGAAGTAAAGCTGCGTTCAAGCAGGCATAGCACAGACCTGCTGCTTGGCCTACAAAGCTTACATACAAATCCTGCTGCTCCATTTCTGCCAAAATGTTGGCGACCCAGACCCCAGCCAGTCTGTGAACAGCCTCTTCATATAAGCGGTTCCCATACCAGTCTACACCACATGCCTCACCACTGTCAAACAGTCTCTGAGCTCTGAATTAAACACTAGCATTTCTTTATTTTACACTACACAGAGTGGAAAGTTACCAAACACAGAACTGTGGGGAAATATAAAGGGTTTTGAAGATAATTCCCTGCCTCCTTTACCACAGCACCCAAGCTGACACAGCCCCAGCAGGTCACAGGGAGTCAAGGGACAGAGTAGGAGAAGGGCACATCCCGTGAGCTGCTAGTGAAAGCGCGCCTCAGGCCCAGGCAGCGTCGACTCATCACAGGCAGGACCTGGTCTCAAGAACCCTTGTCTGTGCACTCGACTTTCTAATGAGCTTCCACTGATGCTGAGACTGATGCTGCACTCGCATCTGGACAGGTGTTCTCCCATCTCCTACAAGGACGAGAGAACTAGATTGCCCCCTTAGTCATTCCAAATGGCAGAGAACGGAGGGGCTGAAGCTTCCCCAAATGGTATGGGGAGGAACAGTCCCAGTAAGAGAAAACCTCAGACCACAGTGACTAGAGGTCTTTATTTGCCATCTAACATGCTATATCAATCCTAGACAAATTATGAAATCAAGAAAAAGGGAAGTGCTTTAAAGATAGGACATGGGGTTCTGACTCTTAGCCAACCATTCAATATATTTTGTCTTACCAGAGAATAACTACGTCCTGTTGGTTCTTCCAACAGAATATGGGAAATAGCAAATTTTGGAATATACTTACAATCTGTTTTATAATCTCAAAGTATCCATGGTCAAGCACTATATAATTATGAAAGAATTCCAGGTACACGACTATGAGCAACTTGCTCTAGGCCATGCAGCTATCATTCAACATTCACATGTGGATTCCAGTAACATAACAAGTAATCTCTGAGCCAGGCATGGTGCATACACTTGAAATCTCAGCATCAAGCAGGCATGGTAGGAAGAGTTTGAGTTTGAGTTTAATGGTCTGCCTGAGCCACAGAGTGAGACCCTATCTCAAAATAAGAAGGGTGAGGAAGGGAAAGAGAAGATAGGGAGGAAGGGAAAGAATAAGGGGGGTGGGGACAAGAAAAACCCAATAAAAAGTAAATGGAGAAGTAAAGACTTCTCCACTTATGTGTGTATATATATATATGTATACATATATATGTTTATGTCACTTGAAAGCCTATACATAATTACCTTAATATAAATATACAATAAATATTAAAGCCATATTTTAAAATGTTAATGTTAAATTCTATAGAAAAAGCTGTCCATCCAGGTATTCTCACAATATTAAAGTATTGTGAACTAAAGGCTAACAATACCACTTTTGTCTTACTCAAAAGTAGCACATTAACCACAAGACCACTCGCATCTCTTTGCGGAATGTAATCAATAATTGATCTAATTACTGCTAAACCAAGCCAACACTTGCATTCTCCCAAATTGCTACAATAGCCAGGACTCGGTCTAGGACCCACATTGCCTTCTAGTGGCCAAGTACTACCACACAGGCACAGCAGAGAATGCCTTCAACAGGAGACTCAAACTCTCCCCTGCTTTCTCAGATAGATCCTGCTGCGGTTTGAATAAGGATATCAGAGGTTCACCTGTTTCAATACTTGGTCTCCAACTTGTGGTGGTTGGGAAGGTGGAACCTTTAAGATGTGGAAAACCTTGCTGGAGGAAATGTCACTGACTTTGAGTTTTATCTCCTGGCCCCATTTCCTGTTCTGTCTACTTCTCCTGTTGAGATGAAACACCATCACTCTGCTTCTGGACTGGTAGAACAGCCTCAGGCTCCCGCTGCCATGTCTTCTGCCTGTCAGAAACAGCAGGAACCCTCTGCACTATCAGCCAAAATCAGCTTTCTTCCCTAACTTGCTTTTTTCCAAGGTATTTCATCACAACACAGAAATAATTAATATAGATAAATAGATAACATATTTTAAGGGAAATTCTCAAAAGAACTAACTCTACTACCACACTATTCATTTTTGTTCATTTTAAAACAGAATAATAAGCTTTTTAGAATTTAACCTGACAGAGTCCTTGAACCCAGTGGCTTGTTTCTGGTACCTGATGTGAAGTAACCAGGCTTCTCAAAGAGTTCTGGAACAGTGGGATTTTATTCAGAAACACTGTAGCATAATCTCTACCCTTGGTAAATGCAGCCTCCCTAACACTTACTTTCTGCAATTGTTTGTGGGTAATTTGAGTTTTCCATAAATGACTGCGGCAGTTCTCAACCTGTGGGCCATGACCCCTTTGAAGGCTGTTTATCAGCTATCCTACATTATTAGATATTTACATTATGATTCATAACAGTAGCAAAACTACAGTTGTAAGGTAGCAACAAGAGTAATTTTAGGCAACACAAGGAACTATATTAGAGAGTCACAGCAATAGGGAGGTTGAGACCCACTGGAATAAGGCTTTAATTTTTTCCTTAAAGATTTATTTATTTTTAATTTATGGGCATGAGTATGATTTTGCCTGTATGTTTGTTTGTGTTTCACATGTATCCCTGGTGCTTGTGGAGATCCCAAGAGGTTACTGGACCCTTAGAACTGGAGCTACTGATGGCTCTGAGCAGCTATGTGGGTGCTGAAAACGGGCCCTCTAAAAGAGCAGCTGACCTCGCAACCATCTCTCCAGCCCTGAGGCAGAAGCCTTAAGTCAGAACAGCAAGGCTGAAGAGTTCTTGATGGACTCAGACAAAACACACAGAATAATGCTGGCAAAAAACCTCAGCACTGCAGACAACTCGCATCCAAATGTGAAAATCTCAGTGTTCCTAAACCTCTCCCCTACTACACAGATAGAAAGCTTCTATCTTTGGGCACAGGAACACCATGCCCCATGCCTCCCCTCAGTGAGCTGACAATCACGTGGAATCCTCTGCTCTCCTAAGGACAGAACTCATTTCTGTAGAGACTTCTAAGAGACAGAAACTCTACTCAGTGTGCGCCATGATTTCAATACGCTGCTCCTCTGTGGACCCTACGGTCTTGAACCTGTTCTGAGAACAAGATAATGGCTGCAGTGGCTCACAAACTATTCCAACGGAGGAACACTCTGGGATGTGTGTCAGGTCCTGCCTGGCAAAGAAAGCATTTTGGCTTTTTTCATTGTTTCAGCTCTTCTTTCCACAACCTCAGGACCAATGCCAAGCTTAAAAAACCAAAGAGACGTAAAAAATTAGCTACAGTATTTTCTCTGAAAGTTTGCTAATACTTACCTCAGTATTACTTTGCATCTAACACAAGCTACATATATGAGGAGCACTTTTTTCATTATAAAAATAATACTTTTATTTCTCTGAAGACTTAGAAAAACAGGCTTTGAAAATTTTATATGCAATTTAAATTATATATAAAATTTAAATTTATATTGTTCACTAGCAAAACAATCTTTTGATAGGAAAAAAATAAAAAGTATAATTGTTATGACCATTGAAAGACCATGGCCATGTATAGCCATGTGCTGCCCTCTGCTGTGCTACAGACTAAATTACACCTCCAAACTAAAGCCATATATCTATATAAAGTCAATCATTAGACAAGCCATGTACTAAAACTAAAAGGTAGAAGATGATGAAAGGTAAATAAAGGTCAATAAAAGATTTTCCCATCAATATATTACGGGAGCCCCAAGCCAATGCGTGTTTTACTGTAATAATGGTGAGTTACCCTGATCCCAGAAGAGAAAGATTGTCATTGTGCAGGTTTTTATAAGACATACATCATAGTAAAGATGTCACATTTACAAAATGAGAAGAAAACAGGACAAAAAGGAAGAGAATATTAACTACCTCTTGGCTATCTTTGTTTTGGTTCGCCCAGAAAATTTTATGATACAGCGTCTCCATCGAATTGCTGGAATCAGTGCGGTCAAAGCAATGACGGTCCAAGACTTCCAGTGTGTGCAAAACCCGACTAATAGTCACCCCTAGATGCAGAAATTAAAGAAGCAATTAAATAAGCCAGAGTATTAGAGCATTAAAAACACCACTACACAAGGGAGAAAGCTTTGTAACTCTCAGCATATACTATCAAGGAACTGCAGGAACTAAAACAGACATTCTAGGCAACCAGTAACTAAAGGCCTATAGCTCCCTCATTCCTGAGTGCCTTGCCATCCTGAGGAAGACAACATAACGCTGACCGCTCTTCAGCGGGATACTGTACCTGCTGTCGACTCCTGACACTTGTCAAAAGACCACCGGACCTCTACTGCACGGCCCCGCTGTTTGATTTGCTGTTCTACCTCATAAATCCTTGCCCGAACCTGGAAGATAAACACTTCAAATTAACTTGTACTTGGAAATTCTGAATGGCTGCCTAAATCATGTCAAGGCTTCTACGTAAGTAGATCATCCTCTGGTGAGTGAAAATCTCTACTGTATCACAGGAAAGCTAAGTTCCTGCATGAGCCATGCATTTTTAACTTATAAGTGATGGTTTGATTCAATAGTAAATGCTTATAAAAAATGCCCGGGGAAAATGTAACAAGCAAAATTTCTTCACAATATGTAAGGCAAGGCAGAGTTTGAGTATCTCTGAGCCACTGCACTGGTCCAAGCAGGAAATGAATGAGCAGTGCTTTGGTTACTTAAGGAAACAGCTCAGTGAAAGGCAAACGTCTTGTGCTAAGTATCAGTCATAATCCCAAAGCTGAAGCCGCATTACGTCGTAAAGCAAATAACCCAACACAAATAAAAATACACAACAATTACTAAACATCACAAGCTATTATTCCAAACAGTCGGGATCAGACTCTTCACCAAAACTGCTGGGGTGGCAGCTGCCTGGGTGGCAGAACACTCTATAAACATCTGTGTTTCAAAAAAAAAATCAAGAAAGATCCAAAAAAAAAAAATCACCTAGAGTCATGGCAGAGCTGGGACAGTCACTACGGTATCTCAGGTGGCCCACCATGCCCAGGTGCTTCTGGGAAACGAAAACATTCATAAAAGCAATGAAGCAAATGTCTACCTGCTGATTGAAAGCCGTATTCCCACCCGGCATGGGGAGGCTGGAAGGGGCAACCTGCAGCAGATCCAGGGGAGAGCCTGGGTTTGCGATCTTATTTTCATTTGTGGAATAGTTCCACACCAAGGCACTTGGGCAACACAGAGTGACAGTCTAGAAACAAAGCAGGAATATCCCAGACATTTAGAGGAAGGAGAAAAGTATTAACAGCAACTTCAATAAAAAAAATGGTAGCAGGTTTCCTACAGATGATCTTAAAATACAAATGTCATTCCCCATTCTCAGCTACCCAAGTGGTAAGACAAGACTTATGAGTTATCAACACAGCTACCGAGAAATTAGTGGGATTTATTACCTAACACTCCAACAGAGGAAATGTAGGCGGCTGAGTAAAATACAATATTTGTTACTTTCGAATGGAAATTTTTATAGTTAAGTAAAAAGAAATACAATTAGACTATTAATTGCTAAGATTACAATTTTTATTGTTTTTTTAAAAAAGTCTTAAGTAGTGTGTCTTAAAGCTTGACAAACACACAGCACATGCAACCCCCACAGGAATCATCCAGTGTTTCCACAAAAGTCTGAACAACAAATATTTCCAGCTTTGAGGGCCGCCTACAGTTTCTGCCAGACATTTCCCTTTGGTGATTTCAGTTACACAATAAAAATGGGAAGCCTATTCTTGGCTCGCAGGCTAGAGCTGGTCTAGAGACTAACTCCCCCACTTGTACCCTAAACTTTTGTGGACAGTGTTTCTAAGCTCAGGCAGATTGTACGCACAGTCCTTCCAAACATCACACCTGTTCGTGAGCCAGGTGTTGCTGGCTTAGCTTTATCTCAAAAACGCCAATCAAAAGACAAATAAATGATGCTTCCTGTATCTCAAGGCTGGCTCTTAGAACGGAATGGCTTCATATGTCACCACTTAACACAGTGCTTGAAATCAAACTAAAAACAGTGAAAGACATTTAGAAAGGACAGGATCACGACAGCAGTTTTGCTGCTTGCTTCTGTTTCCGGAATATAATTTCCTGTTGTTCTTTCCCCGAATACCCAACCCTCCTATTCTCCTTGACGGGCTCTCCTCGACATCTCTCAACCATATGTGCCTTTCAGATCAGTAAGTCGTTTGTCACTAGGAGCTCTGTGGGCAGCCTCAACCCACCTCAGGTCTGCCCTCGTCTTCAGAACTAGAAATGTACCCATCTCTTGAGCATATCCACAAGCAGAAGAATAATACTGGCATCTTTTGGCATTTGTGAGGTACTAGCTCCAAGGCCCCTCTCAGATATCTAAATCATAGATGCTCAGTCTCCTAAAATTGCATAGTATTTGCCTAGAATCAGTGCTGACCCCACACATCCTCCAAATCACCTCTACATTACATCAATGGCATGTGAATAGCCGCCATACTATGTTAGAAATAAGACAAAAATATCTGTGCACACTCAGTATACACACATAAGTCCTCTGGCCCTTTTTCCATGCTATACCCTACCCCACCTCACAGTCAGGAAACCTTTCCACTGAAACTACAAAACACCTACAAAGGTCCCTGGCTTTCAAGATGAACAAGAAGTTCCCTTTTGAAGCACCATAGCCCCTAGTGTATCTCTCCATTAGCACTTAGCATATGCTATGCAAGCTCCATGTATAACTCTTTCTTCTTATCTGGACAGTGAACTCCAAGGAGACCCTGTCTTTCAAACACCTTGAGTCCAGAGCCCCCTGGCAAAGAGCAAGATGCACTAAGATCTCAAGAACCAGAAACTGAACGCTGAGGGGGCAGCTCTGGGAAAGGACTGCTCTCACGCCTAAATTAAGGAGTCAGAGCTAACCCACTGCTGTGTTCAGGGACAGCACAAGCAACAAGGCCTGACTTTAAAGAGACTCAGAGGCATCCAGAGAGGCATGGAGCTCAAGATGCCAACTGCAGATGCTGAGAATGCTGCCCAGAGAAGACGTCTCGGCAGAAGAGCAACACAGCTGACCTGAACTACAGGTTCTCCTGGAAGGATATGCAAGTGAACTGCTTCACCATCCTAAAGATAGGCAGCCGAAAGCCAGATGTGGCATTTCTCACCTGCAATCAGAGTGCTCAGGAGGCTGAGGACTGTTCTAAGTTTCTGCCCAACCTAGGCTACAGGTGAGACCCTGCCTCTAAGTCGATGAAAACACCACAAAGGACAACCACAATAAGTTTCTTCTGCATAGATACAACAAGTCTCTCAGTCTACTCTAAGAGTAATAGAGCATAAATTTCTAATAAAAGTTACCATGTCTTTCCCACAATGAATGCTAACATAAAATAATACAGACTATTACAGACTTACCTGCAACATACAACTAAGTCCATAAACCAAGGGGCCATGTTGCGCACAGGAAAGGAAATCTGAGAAGGCCAGCTGCATGGGGCTCATACCAGGGCCAGGGGTGCCAGGACTGGGGGTCCCAATACTCGTGTTGTTTGCTCCGATTATCATGTGGGGTGAGTGAGCAGCAAGGAGGTTGGGGCTATCACTCAGTAGCAAGGAAAGACGCCGGGCACAAAAGTATGCTAGACGACGAGACAGGTAGGCAGACTGGACAAACTCATCTGAGTACTGAAGAGAGAGGCAGAAGGGGAACAGGAGTCAGTCATGTCTTATGCTTCAGAACTATTCCAATTTGACTCTTGTGACTAGGAAAAATAGGCATAAATACAATATAGGCCAATGTCATCCAGCTGTAACAAAGTAAGCCACATACGTAGTCTTGAATTTTTCCAATAACCATTAAGAAAATAAAACAGGGATTCAAGAGATAGTATGGCAGTTACAGAATGCTGACTGTGTGGTTCTCAGCACCCCCACATCAGGAGGCTCACAACTACTTTTCACTCCAGATCCAAGGGATGGATGCACTCTGTCCTCTGTGGGCACCTACATGCATACGATGCACATAAACTCAAGCAGGCACACACATATATACATAAGTAAAACTAAACCTTTAAAAAGGCAAAAAGTAAGTCAAAGAGAATAACGTGCTATGTTTATGCCAATACTTCCAAATCATATCACCTCAACAAGTAACTAATGTAAAATGTATCCAGGGTATACATTTTTGCATAAAATCTGAAGTCGGTGTGCATTTTATACTTACAATGTATCTTGGTTCATGGTGGTTACTTTTCAAGAGCTCAAACGCCCATCTGGTGAGGGGCTGAACAAGAAATGCAAGCAAAGACCATGCCGGGAACTAACACAGAAGGAATAGGCAAGATTCTCTTGTGTGCAGCTCCAGGGGAAGGTGTGAGCAACATGGGAAAGTTCCCTGCCCAGTGATGCACTTCCAAGTCATCTGAACTATCACTATCTTTATGTATTACTAAGAAAAGAATAAATCTCATTCAAAATACCATTATTTTACATTATTGACAAATTAGTTTTAGTGACCCTAAGAATGATTGGCTGTCATGTACCACGGTGACTGGGGAACGGTGACAGCACTCAGAGGTTGTCTTGCTCAGAGAGAAAACCAATGTGGTGAAATTAAGTTTGGGTTAAAAAAAATAACTATGGACACAACAATGGAAATGCTTCCGTAGCATTTAAAACGTTTTCTCCCTTTCAGAAGGAACGGTTTTCCCCTTTCTACCTCTCCCTGCCTAATCATTGCTATCAGACTCATCTCTTGCATAAGCTCGACTAGGTGGCGCTGAGACACACCATACCTGCAGCATCAGTGGCAGAAGCAGCTTGAGAAGGTTGTCATCCACTGGTCTGATCTTTTCTAGGACGTCCAGGATCCACGTCAAATACTCATGTTTTTCCAACATCCCTTCCTTAAATGAAGAAAGGGTACACTACTAATGACAAAAATACCCTATGGTTTTAAGATACATCGCCACCATGTAAATTCAATCCTGTGTGGCCGTCACAGTGTCACAACCCACAGTCCAAACCCCAAACAAAGACCTAGAGGGATTGGGGGCACAGTATGTGTGACCTGGGGTTTTATTTTTGTTTCTGGTAACCCACTTCATTCTAAACTTATTTTTTAAAATTCAGAAATTCAGAAGCCATCACACTCCAGGCTGACACACCCCAAGAAGCTATCAGGGGCATGAACTCATTTTCAGGGAGCAGATGGATGCTGCTGTGATGACTCTGAAGAAGACTCCAGGCCTAGAGTAAATCTTAAATGACTCTCAGATTCATCTACCTATAAATGTATTATTTGAAATATCATTTTAATGACCCATTAAATGATGGAAAATAGATTTTTAATAAAACCAATTTTAAAGTAATTCTATACAACCATCCTAAAAACAAAACACCAACAACAAAATCCAGTTACCTCTCTGGCATGGCATGGTCCCTTTTCCCTTATTTTTTTTCTTTTTCTAACCCAAGGAATTTGCCAAGCACTCTACTACTGAGCTACATCTCAGTAGCTCACCAATGCTAACATATCATGCTGTCCTTTGTCAACTGCCTTCATACACACACAAGTGCACACATACACACATGCCTGCCTGTATACACACATGTGATGTGAGATGTCCTTCTGTATACATATTGCTCTTATTGGGTAATGAATAAAGTTGCTTTGGGCTATGACAGGGCAGAATATAGCCAGGCTAGAAGAGATATAGGAGGCAGAGTCAAGGAGCCGCCATGTAGGTGACAAAGGAGAAGGGCACGCTGGAACCCTACCCTGTAGGCCACAGCATCGTGGCCTACAGATACAGATCAATAGAAATAGGTTCATTTAAGATATATGCGTTAGTCAGGAATACGCCTAAGCTATTGGCCAAGCACCATTGTAATTAATATAGTTTCTGTGTGATTATTCAGATCTGGAGGGCCAGGAATGAAAGAGGAGTCTCCCTCTACATACATGTACAAATACATTTGTATGACTTTCTAGACATATACACTTAATGTCATATCATAGTCTTGGTGTTACGTTTCATAGGATGAAAGACTTCAAAATAGAAACAATCCATGTTTTATGAAAATCATATGCCCTATTTATAAATTTTAGTAAACATTTAAAATAAACTTTAATGTATAATGATGGTGAGTACAAGGTAACAAAGTTAATTTTAAAAAGGAATCCTGGGATTGGGGAGACAGGTCAGGAAGTAGAATGTTTGGTGTGCAAGAATAAGGACCTAAGTTCAATTCCCAGCATCCATATTAAAAATTAAATAAACAAATATTGAACATAGTAGCATGCACCCATAATCCCAGGGCAGAGAAGTAGGTAAGGGCAGACCCTTGAAGCTCATTGGCCAGCCAATCTAGACTAAGCCGAAAGTCCCAGTAGGAGACCTGGCTACAGAAAACAGGAAGGCTGGTTCCTGAGGAATGCATCAATATTCAGTGCTGACCTTTGGCCACCAAGTATCCATGCAATCCGGACAAGCAACAGCGTGCATGCGCACACCACACACACACACACACACACACACAAAAAAAAATTTAATGCATGTTACTATTTTATTACATAATCTTTCTAAAAATACTAAGTGTGCTGAATAAACACACTTCTGAGATACCAATTGAATGGCTAGCTTAGTAAAAGCCATAACAGTGTGGAACAGGCTCTGAAGTAGTCAGCATGAGTGGGGCTGGGGTTCTTAAGAGCTATATTTAGTCATTTAAAAACTAACAATGCTATTTCACAAAAGAAACACACAGTGTTTGTTTGTTTGTTTGTTTTGCTATTTGAGCCATCTCTAAAACTCACGTTACCTGGATATTTCAATTGAAATAATAATGGAACATTTAAAAACCACGTATTCCTTTCCTCTTTGAGTAAGATAATGAATAATGAAAATCTGGGACAATAACAGGACTTTAGCTGAATACACTTGTCAGGAATAAAAACAAAGGTAAATAACACCACAATTGACTGCTGATGGTAAAAAGAATTACAACAGATTGTGTGAGAACCTCAGAGTTCCTGGTTTCCCTTAATTCACCACTTAAATTTTCATTTCACGATACAACTGAGCTAAATGAAGAGACCTTCACATGAAAAAATCCAGTGGCAGATGAGATCTGTTATGAGACAGAAAGTATCAGCACAAAGGAGTTTCTCAATAAATATATCTATTTTTCAAAATAAAGAGTTTAAGAGGGTTGTGCTTAACAGCACAATTACAAAGTAATCAGTGGCACTAAAATACCTGATGTCACTGACAACTGAAGATAAATTTGTGTAACAAACTGCCATCATAGAGCACACGTTCCCCTGAATGTACTGTAAGACATGTGCCTGGCACTGTCGTGCATGCCTGTAACCCCAGGGAGGCAGAGAAAGTCAACTATGTCTACATACGTGAGTTCAAGGCCAGCAAGAACTTGCCTCAAAAATTTTCATTTACATACAAATAAATGTTAAACTTCTTTCTGTGAATGCATCAGTTCATATAAGGATACATTATTTAGCCCAGAAAATACAACTATAGATATCTGTCAGCATGTTTTGGTCAACCGAAGACCACACATAACGGGTACATACTGTGTCATATAGTCTAAGTATGTAGCAGGCTATATCATCTGCATTTATACATAAGCATACTCTGTGATATTTGCAGAATGAGAAGAGCACCTAGCAACCCAGTCCTCAGAATACATCCCTGCTGCTGAGCAGCGCATGACCGCATATGGAAGGTGTCCTTTCCTTGCATGCCTTCATCAGATTACCTGGAACATGTGAAATGCCAGCTTCTCATTGTACTCCCACTGCTTCATGGCTTGCTCGACCTCTGGTGGCACAGGGACAGGACCGTCACCTGTACTGGAGGCCATGTGGTAAAAGTCAGAGATCTTGGCCAACTGCTCTCTTAGGTACCTGGTAGATATTTGTGTCCACTCTGTATTGAGAGGGAGAAATAAAGAGTTCTGATTATAGGCACAGCTGTAAGAATTTTACCTCTTCTTCCCTGATTACTCTGAGGACATATTTTGAAGACTAACATTTGTTACATAAAAATGACGTTTGCACGTGCAGCCATTACTCAAGAAAGCATGTCCAGACAGTACCTGGTCAGATCTCAGGAGGACTAAGCCATCCTCCTCTTGAGCTACTGTGACCCTAAAAGACTTCTGTACATGAATTTCATCAGCTGTGATAAACAACAGTTAGTATCACAAACCACTAACGGATCATCAGAAAATAGAATAGCAGAGAAGAGTGCTTGTAAGAAATCTCAATCTAAAACTCAAGAACACCAAACCTCTCCCATGCAGCTCTTAGTGTTCTCACTCATATCAACTTTCCAACACGCATGACTGGATTTCTGTCTGCAGTGCTGACATCCACAGGCTAGACCATGAGCTTCCCATCCTACGCACCACCCCCCAGGGTGTATACAGACACAGGAATGGCTGACCTGGTCTGACCATCTGCACCCAGAATTCAGTTAGGTTGAGTGAGCAGCACTAAAAGCTAAGAAATCAAGAGGCAGCAGAAAGGGGGGGTAGGGAGCTGAGGAGATGGTTCAGGGGATAAAGTCCTGTCTTTCCTAGAGTGAGGGAACTGAGTCTGAATCCCAAGAACTTCAATCTATCCAGGTAGACAATACATGTCTGTAATTTCAGTGCTCCTATGGTAAGATGGGAGGCAGAGACAGAGATGGGAGAATCCCTGAAAGCTTGTGGGCCAGGGAGCCCTACAGAAGCAGCTCAGCTTAATAGCAAACAACAAAGAAACCTTCCCCTCAGCCAAGGTGGAAGGAGAACTGAAAACTGAGGTGTTGTGGGGTAATAGGTAGATTAGTGTATCTACTTGTGAACTATTAGTTATAGACAATCTACACTGGTATAGATTTTTTTTGGTTTTTCGAGACAGGGTTTCTGTGTGGCTTTGGAGCCTATCCCTGGAACTAGCTCTTGTAGACCAGGCTGGCCTCAAACACACAGAGACCTGCCTGCCTCTGCCTCCCCAGTGCTTGGGATTAAAGGCATGCACCGCCACCACCACCTGGCATAGATTCTCATATATTGATACATATGTAAAATTACCTTTGTGTTCCTAAGATAATTTGTATATTGATACAAATTCAAATTATAGTTATATTGACTATGCTCCTATTTCTGTTTACAATATTTGAAGTTATTTTGTCATATTGTATGTATACATGTTTCTACCTCTGCTTAAGATATTTTGTATACTGATGCAAGTTGGGGATATTTTTTATCATTTTGCACTATGCATTTCTACCTATGATCAAGATATTTATATATACTGTTACAATTCGAGGTCACTGTCCTCATTACTGTACATCTGTTTACAGATTTTTTTATTTTTTATAATGTGAAACTTTAGTCTTTAATCTATACAGGCATTAAGAATTACAGGTTAATAGTTACACATGCTTGTCGTATGTTTAGCTATGTTAGTCAGGTTCTCTACATGCACAGAGATGTATTCCACATAGATATGTAATCTTCATATACTTCAAAGAACTGCAGAATATGGCATTTAAATAACTCAGGATTCTGTTGATGTGAGACACGACTGCTCCTGGAAGCACTGATCTATTCCTTAGAAAATACTGGATACTGAAGACACTCCACTTGGAGCTTGTCTTCTTGGAAAAACTGGCCTTTGGGCAAAGAACTGCCCTTTCCTTGACTATTGACAATATGCACACTGTCCAAACTGGACAAGCAAGATACAGCAAAAAACAAAAAAAACAAACAAAAAACTGTTGAACCATGCCAAGACAGTCTTTCAAATTTTCCTGCTT
>LOJH01013029.1:12828-25134 GCA_001685095.1 Ellobius talpinus | reverse complement strand
TGTGTGTGTGTGTGTGTGTGTGTGTGTGGTACCATACGCAAGTGTACAAGTGCACATGCAGAGTCGTGAGACAGGCAAACGGAACACATGTTGGTCATGCTGGTTGGCTGATCAGCGAGACCTTAGAATCTGCCTATTTCCTCCCCGAGTAATGCTGGAGGAGCTAGGCACATGCAGCCCCACCTGGGTTTTTTTGTTTTGTTTTCTTAAGACAGGGTTTCTTTGTGTAGTCCAGGCTGTACTGAAACTCGCTCTGTAGACCAGGCTGGCCTCGAACTCACAGATATCCGCCAGCCTCTGTCTCCTGAGTGCTGGGATTAAAGGCATGTGCAACCACCGTCACCACCACCCAGTCCCACCTAGCCTTTTTATATGGTTGGTGGGTATTTGGACTCGGGCCTCCCTATTTGCAAAGCAAGCACTACTGCCCAATGAACCATTTATATACTTTCAAAATTATCTATGAAAAACATTAAATGTGATATTGTGTGCAGTAGCAAAAATTGTAAGCACCCTAAATACCTGCCAACAGCACGCTTGGTTACATTCTTTAAAATAAGCAATGATTAACTTGCTAGTGATTAACTGCACTGCAGCAGCACATGCCGGGCCAGCTCTGATGCAATGAAGTAGAACTATCTCCAAGATAAGTGTAAAACGTTTAACATTGTCATCTATGTACATACAAACATCCATATGTACGTCCTCTCTGGAAGAAAGCTCTACTGCTCAGGAGACCTGAGAGGGAACACAGCTAGTGAAGGGTTTTCCTACAGCAGTCAGCGTATCTTCGTTTTTTATTATCTACCACCACTAATGACTTGCTGAAAGAAAAATATCTCAAAAGAAAGCAAATGTTTCTTCAGGACACTCTTGTTTCTAAATATTTTTTTAAAGATGTTAACAAAGAAAATATTTTATGGAAAACAAAGCAGAAAATACATGATTGAAAATTGTTCTAAATCGTTTTATCAGTTCTAATGGAATAAGTTTTCATTTACTTCACTCAGATAAAGATGTAAGAATATTAAAGAGTCCATACTTACCGAACCTTTTTCCCATTTTCAGTAATTTTTGTTACATTTAACAATCCATATTTCTCCTGACCCTATGAACAAAATACTTTTAATTAGCATTCATATAGACAATATTCAAATTGTAATAATTAATGGAATTCAAATGGTCTCACAGTTCAAAAACCTTAAAAGAGCAGTAATTTTATAACACACCTATTATTAAAGTGCTTTAATCATCCTCACATTTTTCTCACATGATTTTCAGTAATTTATAATTAAGGACTATTTATTTATTTACTTTGACAAAGGGCTCCTGAAGCCCATGCTGGCCTGGAACTTGCTATAAACCCAAGCCTAGCTAGCCTTGAACACCTGCCCTCCTTCCTCTACCATTCATAGACATGCCCAACGGTATCTGGCAAAACACATTTTTCTCCTAAGTCACAGCAGCCATCAGATACTTCGTTAGCAATTAAGAGTTTCACAAATAACCAACAGAAAAAAAGCTTACATCTTCCTGTTCAAAGAATGTGATGTTATGATGTAAATAATACAAAATTGACATATTAAAAATAACGTACTAATCTTGTTAGAACATAATAGTGACTAGGCAGAACAAATGAAGTGACTGGCAAATTACTCAAAAGAACCTAGTATGCTACACAGAGTTTAATGTGACACAAAGAAATGCCAAAATGTGCTTCATTAAGCATATTACCATGTGGTCTGGACACTGAAAACACTCATGTTTAAAAAGAAAGAGTGACACAAAGTTTATCACTAACTATCGCTAGTCGATGTTACCTTAAAAGTCTTGCAGATAAAAATGAAGTAATAACTTTCTCACCACATTAGTTTCCTACATGAGTGGGATTAATCTAAATGAGTTGGTGGCTGTTATAATTATCAATACTCCAAATAATATACACATGAGACAATAAGCAATTATAACACTGAAACACATATACAAAGAAAATAAATTAAGAATTTCTTTTTTTAAAAAAATAGTTGTTTTATTTCTAATTCTGCATATGCATATGTATCTGTTTGTGGGTATGTACACACACAGTGCAGGTGCCAGCAGAGGCCAGCAGCAGGTGTCAGATCCCTTGGTGCTGGAATCACAGGCCCTGTGAGCTGCGGGTATGAGTGCTGGGAACCAAATTCAGATCCTCTGCAAGAGCAGCAAGCAATCCTAACAACTGAACCATCTCTCCAGACCCAAAATTTATTTCTATTCAACTGATTCCTCGGAAAATTCTCTGTAGGTACTTGAATAAGAAAAAAATAAAATGTTTTTGTATGGTAAATAAACATAATATCGGGTATCTTCTTAATGTTTACAAGATAATGTTTGAAACTTTGCTTGCATCTCTAGCTGAAAATTTGTTAACTCCTATTTTGGTATACTGAAAACTTGGAAATAACGTATTCATAATTTTACTGCAATCATTTTAAAAAGCATATTTCTGTTTGATCTCAGATATGCAAATTTGGTAAGAATCCTCTTGCCTTTCAACAAAAATGTCAACAGCACAATTTTAAGTATGCACAAGATAAATTGCATGAATGCAATTTTAAGCATGTGTAAGATATTACATAATAGCCTTCTGCGTTTACTGTCCTTTCATCAGATACAGGGAGAAATTTTCCAAAGAAAGAGAATGACATTAATCCCTCTGAATGGGCCACTTTAATGTAGACTTACAGGAGTGAGACGCTGCGGTATTTTTTTAAAGCCACAGCTGGAATAGCTCAAAAGCAGCAGCAGCAGCAGGGCAGAGACACAGGTATCAAAACAAAGAGGAAAAGTGAATGAACAGCAGGAGAGACAGACAGTGTACGTGCAGGAATGATAAAAGACAAAACTCAGGAATTCTTACCAGAGTCAACAGGTGGATGAAACTGACTAGAAACAAACAAACCAGCAAAAAGCTGCATTTGTTCGGGTACTGTTCAAAAGTCCACAGGGAGTAAGACAAAGTCCTGATGCTCTAAGTAGTTAGCCCTCTCATTTGAATATAAAAGAACAAAACTTGCTACATCCAAATGTATAGAAAGCACCCCAAACCAATCATCACACAATGTGTTAAGTGCTATGAGAAATGAACACCTAGCTCAACTTGGACCAAAAAAAAAAAAAATTCACCCTGGAAGAGAAAGAAGAGAGTCAGAATGGCTTTCTAAAGGAGCTGACCCCTGAACTAGATGGAAACAGAAGGTTGTAAAAAAAAAAAAAAAGGAAAGAGCACATCCCAGAGTACTCTAATTATATAGCCAGGTAGACAAATGGCAAGAAGAAAGGCACCAAGAGTCGATGGTATGGCTGAGAATCAGCTACACCCATCCACTGATACTCGAGAAAAGCCAAAGGTCTGAGCTTGACCTAGGACAGTGACAGAGACGCTAAACTCGAGAAGACACACACAGGACATGAGGGGACAGGATGACACACAGGGGAAATAGAGGATACTAGGGAAAGTGCCAAGTTTAAACAGCT
This sequence comes from Ellobius talpinus, assembly GCA_001685095.1. Classification (NCBI taxonomy): domain Eukaryota; kingdom Metazoa; phylum Chordata; class Mammalia; order Rodentia; family Cricetidae; genus Ellobius; species Ellobius talpinus. The sequence goes on along the minus strand of LOJH01013029.1, from coordinate 21,618 downwards.
AGGTAGGCACCAGAATCAGTTTCAATGATAGAAAACCTTCTAAATCTGTACCTTCATTTCCACTAAACTTTTACAACAAGATTTTAACTCACATAGAGGGAGGGGAAAACAGCTTTGTAGTTCCTAGATATGAATGGAAGAGACAGGTAGGACAGGCAGATGCCTTGAAAGTAGACACCGGGAAGAGAGGTCAAAGGGATAACAGTCTCAGTGGGAGGCAAAAGAGCAGAAAAGGCACACAGGGAAGGAGCACACCCGCAACACTGTTTGTGTGGAAACAGTGGTCCTGGCAGAATCATCACAGCTGTTCTGCCTTAATGGAAAGCATTGAAACAGAAGGCACACTGGTGAGACAGTTCCTACAGAAGCCATCAGAGGGCACCCTGCACCCAGGACAGTTTAGTGGACGTCAAATAGACAGGGAAAAAAATTGGTAAACCAGGGCTTTGAAACTGTTTGTAGATTTACAAGCTCATGTTTCCACAATTACTAAGAAATTCCTTTTTATTAAAGCATCGTCTATGAGGTGGTTTCTGTGAAGTGTCTACTGCCTATTTAAAAACAGGCTTAAAGAGAATGCTCTGTTTTTCAGCACATCATTATCTCTTAGCTAATTAGTACTAATTTTTAAAAGAGGAAGTATATACAACATGATGGGAACCACAAAGATAAGAGAACAACAATTAAAAAACATGCATGTATTTCCACAACATATGAGGAAAAGGGAAAACAAAGGTCAGGAAGGACCACGAGGAAATGAGGCACATGTGGAAACCCAGGCCTGCACAGAATCTGAACTCTGTAAGTACAGGTCTGACATAATTTCATCAAATAGTAACAATAAAAGTTTGTTTTAAAGTGTCAAACTTGCATTTATTAGTTCATCAAGTATTTGCTGAGCAGTAACTGTGTGACTGTGCAGGAAGAATGAGTACCCCTGGCTCTGCCGATAGCGCTCCTAGGTGGGGAAGACAGTCAGGGACAGCTGACCACAGAGGGTGCCAGTACTGCTCTTGGCTTTACAAAATAAGTAAACAGAACTCATGCTATGAAGAGTATCCCAAGGAAACCTCACCTAGCCTAGGGGATTGGCCTACATTCTCTGAGGAACTCAGTCAGGTGCGGGGCAGTCTCACTGAGGGAGGAAGGGTTGAGAAAGTAACCAAAGTGTTATGCAGTATGGGAGAAGAGGACACAGGAAGCATGAGCTAGGGACACAGCAGGAGCCCAAGAGTGTAGTGTTGCTATCCTGTCCTTAAAAATGTCAAATGTCACCAACAAGGGACAGCAGAGCAGGCCAAGAGCACAAGAGTGTGACAGGAAAGCAGGAGAGTGTGAACTCTAGGTAGAGACCAGGCTACACTGTTAGAAGAGAAGCTGCTTGGTGGTTTCCAGTGTCAAGACTTAGCATCTCCAGCGTCCCCTGGCCACATCAACAAGGCCTTCCATATTACAGACCAGCAAGGGCAGTCATGCTGCTGGGAAGGAAGAGCATACGTCTTACCTTTAGACTCCTGGCCTGGGAAAGAAACAAGTGTAACTGTAATATTCTCTGGAAAATTTCTGTTGTTGCTGTTTGTTTTTTGAGACAGAATTTCTCTGTATAGCCCTGGCTCTCCTGGAATTCACTCTGTAGACCAGGCTAGCCATGAACTCACAGAGATCCACCTGCCTCTGTCTTCCAAGTGCCAGGATTAAATGCATGTGCCACCATTGCCAGGCTTGGAAATTTTTATTTTTAAAAACCAAGTATAAATTTGTCACTTAGAATTATGACATATAAATTAATACCATATTTTGCATAAAAGGGACTTTAAAACAAATTAAAATTTGACTCTTAAAACTGCTTTAATTGTATTTTTTCTAAAAGGCCAATAAATTTTAATAAAGGCACAAAAATTACTTCAACATTATATTTTTAAAAAGTTAATTTACTGAAAGTGATTGAAAAGACTAGGCTATTTATTTTATATTTTTCTAATATACTAACTGGATCTTGATGCTTTGATGAGATAGGAGAAGACTCATTTTCAGGTAAGCAGAGTTTTGTGGTAGTTGGAGACTCCTATAAGAAATAAGTAATGAAAAACGTTACTCTATTTTAAACATATCTGTTTCTCCCCGTGTTCACAGTGGGAGAGCGTAGCAAAGCAAACAAAGGGAACCGTTTGCTTGTTACTCTATTTCAGCTCTAAAAGTAGGATGGCATTGAGTTAAAGACTACATATTTTATTAAAAGTTTACAAACTATGGCATGTTTTTATAGCAACTATGTTGACTAAAATAGTCCATCACTGTTAATTAATCCTATTTAAAATTATACACTAGTCACCATATAACATGTTATTAGTATGATAGACATGATTATTGAGGGCTATGCTAGAAACATTCACAAGAATTACATGTAATTGACAAAATAGAATTTTTAGTCTAAAGTAATGAGAAAATAAATTTAATTGTTAACTGTATTTCAAGGAATTTATAGTTACTATTCAATAATTAGATATAAAGATAAAAATAAAAACCATAGAAATCTAACATTTAAAGGTAAGTGATGCCCTGGGGGATGCTTTCATGTTTAAGCTTACAAGAATATCCTAAGAGCAAATGAGCAAGGGGGTCCTATAAACAGACTGTCTGGTCAAGACTAAAAGATAGTATTTCTTATGAAGGATTAAAACTAAAAAGGTTTCTTTTTGGGCGGGGGGTACCAACACTTACTTCTATTTAAATTTTCTCCATTCTCCTAGATGCTTTGAATAATTTGAATAAGTGAGTACCAGGACCTTTTACTAATTTCCAACCCAACTACACAATGCCTTTAAATATTCATCTCCACATCTGTTCATCCCGATGCCTACATTCAGGAAACTAGAAGACTCTGACAACAAGCCTAGGAATGCAAGTAACAATGCAAACCTGATCTCAACACTCATTCTCTTGAAAAACATCTTCATTCAGTTTGCTACTGGTACAATTTATATTTACAGAAACTAGGCGGCAATCAAGACTTACAGGGTAATCTTACAACCAAACAATCAAAGCTAATACCACTGATACCACTGATAGACAAAATATTAAAATCCTATTCACAAACTCCAGAAAAACAAACTAGACCATCCAAATTTCAGTTCAACCTCATTTGAGTAATTTTTCTGACTTCAGTAATATGACTTCTTTGTGTATTATAACAGCCTGAAAAAGTAAAGATTTAATGACCTGCAAACTATAAAGCAATTGAAAAAAGCAATATAGGTTCACCAGACATAAAATACCAAATAAGAGTAGTAATGAATACGTAATTATAACTATAGTAAAGCAAGTGTATATTTATGTACCTCTGTAAGTATATATGTATACATACATCTTTCACATTTATGAACAGTTTTAGTAAGAACCATACATAAGCAGAAACAAGGAAATCCACTTGGATGTAATACCCACATCCCACAACAACTTCCTTCAAGGTTATCTGGCTTCTGAACTAGAATCCATGTTGTTGTAATAACACTTGACACACAACACTGGGTCTTATTCAATTTATTATATATACTCATTATGTATAAGCTTGTTCCAGTGCAGTCACTTTTTCATAACCTCAAAGACTGTCCTATTTTAAGAAGGCATATTTAGGTGATAAAAAGAAATGGAAATATTTACTTGATAAAGCAATTAGCTGTGAATCTATTTCAAAGGGCAAACTGGAAGAGTAAGATTTCTACTAAAAATAAGTAAACGTCTGTTCTCAGGACAGTCACATTGCTGCTACTTGGGGGCAATTAGATGAAAAAAGGACGTGAAATAATACTTGGTAAAGGTGACTTCAAGGATCAGATTAAAACTGAATCTCACAGAAATGGGTGTGCATGTGTGTACTCTTGAATATAACTGGATATCTGAAAAAAAGAAACTCTAAGTATACCTCACCAAAATATTTTTATTTTTACTTGAAGAGGTAGTGGAGGTAGTTCAACAATGGCTTTTGCCAAAGAGTTTTCTATACCTAGAAATATAACCCAATTCCTGGAGTTGATTGTATTTACCATTAAATACCTCTAAGAAATCTTACTTGCCTAGGCTAATCTCAATACTAATAGATTTTCAAATATATCTTCAGTAACATGATTCTAAAACATCATTCATTCAGTCTTCTAGACTTCTACATTTAGTTATAAAATATTCTTGAAAACAAAACCCAGAAATTGCTCTAATTTCATTATTGTTCTGTAAGTCCATATTATAAACATAGAAAGTGTGTACACCACTTTAAAAATGTACCTTGTTTTATATACAAAGACTAATTTATACTCAATTATACTAACAAAACATCTTATTTTGAACTGAATAAAATCAATTGTTTATAAAAAGTATTTAAGACTAAAAGCAGCCAAACATGAGGGAAGGTACCCACAAAGTTCATTTTAACCAGACACAGTGGTGAACACCTATAATTCTAGCACGCTGGAGACGAAGGCAGAAGGGTCACTATGGTGGCTTGAATGAAAACTGCCCTCATGTGCTCATATATTTGAATGCTTGGTCCCCAGTAGGTGGAAGTGTTTGGGAAAGATTAGGAGATGTGGCCTCACTGGAGGAAGTGTGTTATTACCTGTAGGTCCCTCCTCCCTCCCTCTCCCTCTCTTTCCTCTCTTCCCCGCCTCTCTCCCTCTCCCTACTCCCCACCTTGTGCTTGTGGATCAGTTATAATTCTCAGCTACTGCTCCAGCAACATGCCTGCCTGCTTACTGTTATGTTCCCCAGCATGATGATCATGAAATATAGCTTTCTTAATTGTGAGTCCTGAAATTAAACTTTCTTTTATAAGATTACCTCCATCATGGTGTCTCTTTACAGCAATATAAAAACTGCTAAAATAAGTTCCAAGTTACTAAAATAAGTTTCTCTACAGAGAAAGATGTTTCACAAGAAAGAAAAGGAGCGAAAGCGGGAAAAACCTGTTAATTATGCTACAAGAGAAAAGTGATGATGGCTTTAAAGAGAAAGGATGACAATGTTCTTCTAAAGGCAATGTGTTTAACTTTAGAACGTTACCATCCCATCATCTTCTAACAGGGTATGACTAATGTTCTACAAAGGCATAGTAAATGTCCACCATGCCCTGAAAGGAAACCATACTGTTTAGAGTGTAACTGGAGAAGTTTAAGAACCACCGTTTCTGAAATCTGAATCAAAATTCATCCCCTATTAGAAACAAAGAACATCACTCCTCAGATTGATAAAAGCAATTCTGTGTGAGAAAATAAAGTAACAAGGTTGGAATCCCACCCTTTCCTGGGGCAGGGAAAATGAAATCTTTACTATATGAACCTTCTTGGAGATCAAAGACAGCAAAAGTGACTTTAAAATCGAGTAAGAGTGTATGTATGTATAGTGCAATGTATGATTATGTATATACTATAGTATGAGTATATGTACTCATATACATACGTATACACTACCTCAAATATGTCAAGTACATACATTAGATACCAGTAAGTCCCAAAAAAGTTGGTCTATTGTACAAAATTTGAGAAAAGTATAAGACCAAAACTAGTCCATAATAAACTGATGCTAAATACAAACGCATGCCATTTAGTTAAGAAGAAAGTATTTTCACAGTTGAAGACAAAAACACTAACTTGCATGCAAGAATTAAATGACTGTTGAGTGCTCTTCCCTGAACAGGATATATATATATATATATATACTACCCTCCAAGGCTCAGGGAATGTCGGGGAGAGAAGACAGAAAGACAGAAGACAGAGAATGGGCAGAAGTGCTATGAAACTTCTGGATATGAAGTGGTTGTTGCCACCATAAACTCAAAGCAACAGTGAATGCCTTCAAAAGGCCTTACTTGACAAGACTAGGCTTCTCACCATTCCAACACACACAGTGAGGAGCTCATGAGGTTTCAGCCCTCACTGAGGGACTATGGGCAATTAATGGCTGGAGATAAGGATGTATTATTGCCCTAAGATAGCCACTTATAAGTAAGTTGCCCTTGCCCAAGTAAGTATCACCCAAGCCATTTTGAAAACAGGCTATAAAAGCAAAGAAATGAAAGTAGGGAGTTTTTTTGAGAAGAGGTTCAGTGGGAACAGTACAAGAAAGGCTAGTGAGGGGGTTATATAGACAAAGTACATTATATATGTGTGTATAAAATAGTGAAAAAATAAAACATTAACTTGTACTCAAAGGAAATCAACATTTTAGCCAAGAATTGTATTTAATAACAGCAAAATATTGCATAAATAGTAGGACAAATTGCTAAACAGTAAACTATTAACAATATAATTCTCCAAACACTTGCCAAAATTCTCAACACATTTTTTCCAATCTCTTACCTTGTCATTGGTGTCCAACACTATGGTGCTATGTCTCCACTTTGTTAACACTATTGGTTCTTGCAGCCTCCTGTCCAAGCTCCTACTTTTAATTATTTCTCTTTGCTGCTGGGATGAAGCATTATACTAAAGAAAACAAAATACACTTCATAAGTTTAAAATACAAACGTGAACCTACAGTGGCTCCTAATGACACATGATTGATCACTAGGCAATGTTCAAGAGAACACCCTAAGAATTGTCTGGTTTTCTTACTGGGCAACCTTGTGACTGAATCCTAAATTTTACAGCTGGATAGATCCAGTCGGTGTTATCTTTTGTAAAATATTTACTCCCCATAAACTGCTGCAGACCTGTCACCTCACAGAGTTGCTTTAAGAGTAAATGAAGTAGAAACATCAGGTTCTTCCTAGACACTACCATAATTATTATAAGGCTTAAGTAAGGTATTCTAGACACACAGCTTTTATATTTAATGGTTTGGGGTTTTGTCTTTGCTTTACTTAAAGTTAGACATACTACTGTTTTTCTAAAGTAATAAGAGTTCTGAACACTACTTCTGAACATACTAATTGTGTAGAAAGAAAAAGACATGCAATCGCTGCCAAAAGAAAACTTCATGTGAAATTTATGTGGTATTAGTGTAGTATATACCATGGAGGAATCTGAAATGTAAAGTAGATCATACAGAAAGATGGAAAACTATAAAGCTTTGAGAGTTGTGCTACCTTATATAGGCAACTTAAATGATCTAAGTTGTAATAAAATAACAATAGCAATCAATGTCTAAACAGGTGCATTCTTTTCCTGAAATGGAAGGAAACATTGCATCACTCCCAGCAATCCTTAGCCTTTAATGCCTTTGATTATAATTTCAACAATTATACTTGGACTATGTTTTCTCTGTACAATATGTTATTTTTTTAACTCTTCAAAGTGAATGCAAACAAACCATCTAACAAAGCTGTTACTCTTTCTTCACACTGAAATGGGCAAAGTACTCAACACATATGGGTGCTTGTTTTCAATTCAGCATTTTCTGACAAACAGCAATCTTCTGATTATCATTTCTAGACTAAACAATGATGATGTTAAAAGACCACCAAAATCCTGTGCCAAATATTTCAAATGTCTGTAAAGAGACCCAACTGTTACATGGGGCTTCTCTGAAATACAATCATCACTAGCAATCACTGTGTGGTTGTGTGCAAGCTTGTATATAAAATTTCGTGAGACTTTGCCTAGCTTCTGAGCTTGCAATTACTACAATTTAGGAAAGCTTTTTTATGTAGCAACAAAAAATAATGTAAAATTAATATGGGTAATAATCATAATTTTAAATATGCTTACATTTTACTAGGCACAGAATAGTCACAGATGCAAACAAAGCACAACAAAATGTTCGATGATGATAAAGAACACATAATCAGAGAAAAACACAAGAGCAGCCCAACTTAAACACTCTTAGTTTAAAAAGATGGCCAAACTTTAATGTTTTTTAATTCCTATAAAAATTTTTAAAAACCTAAACTAAAATCTTATTGTGCTTTATTTTAAACTATACTAAGAACCCAATGGGCTAGAGAGATGGCTCAGCAGTTAAGAGAACTGGCTACTCTTCCAGAGGACCCAGGTTCAATTTCCAGCACCCACACGGCTGCTCACAACTGTCTGTAACTATAGTTTCTGGGGATCTGACTCCCTCACAAAAACACACATGTAAACAACAATGCGTGTATGTGTGTATCAGAGCACTGAGTTTTACCACTTTAATATATTTATTTCTAGTGATTTTTCTAAGGAAACATAGTAAGAGGAACACATATTTGATGCGTTCTGAATACAACCTCCAGACACCATGTCTTTCCTTCTCTCCTTAGCTATACTATATGATGAATTCAGTGTTCATCATCCACATGCATCTCATATTTTGATAAAAATCTTAGTATCAATATATTTAAGTTTTAATATTTTATATAATGTAATTATTTGCTTTTTTAACTTTATATGTTCCTATTTTAAAAATCTATCTCAAAGTGCTAGAGAGATGGCTCAGAGGTTAAGGGTGCTTGTAGAGGGCCTAGGTTCAGTTCTCAGTATGCATACGGAGGAGCCTGCCATGGCCTGTAATTTCAGGGGTCCAGCACCCTCTTCTGGCCTCCACAGGCTATGCTCATTCATACTGTGATGCCCAAGCAGATAAGCAGGCATACACATACTTAAACCTTTTTTGAAAAATTCATCTTAAATGTTTTTAACCTATGTTATACTGCATTACAAACATGATAATACTGCATACTCTTGTCCTTTGTGCTACCAAAGACAAGTTTGACAATATTAATAATAATTTACAATACTGCAGCAAACTTGTATGTTCATCAATACCTGGCAAGGTCAAACGTGTGTGTGTGTGCGTGTGTGTGTGTGTGTGTGTGTGTGTGTG
>LOJH01013029.1:0-12770 GCA_001685095.1 Ellobius talpinus | reverse complement strand
GTGTGTGTGTGTGTGTGTGTGTGTGTGTGAGAGAGAGAGAGAGAGAGAGAAAGGTCAGTTACTGATTTACTATATACACCTTGACTAACAATGATCTTGAATAACATTACTATCCTCTTTCCTAAAAAAATAAATACAAGGCCAATTCCACGTAAGAACCTCAGATAACTAAAGAAAGTTTAAAGCTACCCTAGTCTACATAGGGAGCTTAAGACAAGCTGGCCCTACTGCATAAGACTCTGTCTCTAAATAAATAAATGAAACAAGTTTAGTGCAACTGTCTTTAGCCATTCACTATGAACATAAGGCCAACATTAAGCGTCTTACCTTTGGCAATTCCCACTCTGACCGAGATCCATCTGCACTGTAGTAATACTGCCTACCTTGATCATCAACATGCTTGAGCCACTATAAAAACACGACAGATTTTTATTTAATTTAAATAAAGACTACTTTAACTGGCTACTCTAAGAGTTATTAGATATTATTTTTAGAAATTTCGTCCTACTTGCAATGAATTACCAAGTAAACAAATGAACTCAAAAAGCTCATCACATCAACTAACTGCACCTAATTGAGTATAATACTCAATATTGTGTCAATTTTTCTTTCCTCAAGGGTCAGGTGGTAATTCAAATATCACTTAACAATATAATAAGAAACATGACATGAAGATACATAGAGACACACATCTGCTAGTACAGGGTACAACCCATCCTGAAAAGAAGTTTGAAACATTAAAAAAACTATTTTTAACATAAAATTTCACAACTTAAAGACTTATTTTACACAAATTCTTATTATTTACTTCAGCCAATGAATTATATTCAATGCATTTTAAGTAAAACAAAAGAGAACTGCACACAAAACAATATAGGACAGGAAGGGGAAAAGACTACTGCTGACATGAATATATAATCTTTATTTCTACAGAAGAAAAAAAACACTAATTCTATGCATTCTGGAGCTAAATAACTGAAGCAAGGAAGAGGGCTATTTGCCTACCCCCTACCCTTAACTAGCAAACCAGTTAGCTACCATTTAAAATGATTTCACAGGTAATGAATAAAATTTGATATATTCATAAACTAATTAATCACAAAATACTACATTCATGGTTTTTGTTTACACAAATTTTGTCCTAATGGAAAAAGGAATATAAGCAATGTGAGAGTGTGTAGTAACAACAGGTTGAGAAAAATCAAAGCAAAACAAAACACCCTCACCCTCCCCAAAGAAAAATACAAGGAAATATTTTTATTGAAGAAGCCCAAGCAAATGACAGCAGGCCTACCCACAAAGATCCATCTGAATGGGTTATCAGTACCACAAAAATCACCATATCCATAGCCCATTTAAACTGGGAAGCAGGGATCACAGTGAAATTTTGCGGTAGACTGTTTGCACAACACGTGTGACGTCCCATGTTCCATCCCCAGCCACAACCAACAAACAAACAAAACCATGAATCAGTAGTATTACTAAGTACTCCACTGTCAAATTACCATGAGGAATACTTCCCACAAGATTTTTTTTGGAAAAAGAGCCTTGTCAATCAATCCAGTCCAACCTCAAACTCAACCCCAACCCTGCCTCTGCCTCCCAAGTGCTAGATTATAAACATGTACCTCCATACCAGCTAATGAGTTTATTTTATTGCTACTGAAAAGCTCAGTACACAATTATCTCATGAGAGGATTATGCCCAGGTATACTAGATAAGAAAAAGAAGAAAAAGAAAAGTACCTTTTCCTTAGTATAGTCACTGGTATATAAGGTATGCCCACGTTCATCCAACTCTTCTGACCAACCCCTTGGAGGAGAACCACACTGACTATCTGACTGGTTGTAACAACTGCTGTGGTAGTTTTCTTCTGATGAAAAGGGCTACAAACAGTCAGAAACACAAGGATTTTTCTTCTTTCAATACAAATATGCAGTGCAGTGAGAATCTAAAAAGAATGAATTTACTTGACTAAAAATACTAGTATATCTTGAATATATATACTAATATTCAAATATCTAATTTTCAAAATAGTCTTTAGTACATTGTAAGTAGGGAGGTAAAATTAATAATGTTTAATTATTTGCTCATATTAATGCAATCCTGAAAAAAGCCTTGACAGGAAAGAAATAGTTACAAGTTAGACACAGAACAGCCTGAAAGGCTTTTACGTGTGACAGGCTTGGTTCTCAGCTCTTGGTGCCACTGAAAGGATAACAGTCATGCAGATTAGATACAGTCATTCTAGAGCCAAGGCCAAATGAGCTATTAAAGGGTAGGACTGGCATGAGCAAACAGGGAACAAGCAGTATGTATTTGAAGGGTATAGCTTATCCCTGGCTCCTTGCTCTCTCTGTCTTCCATCCCTTGCTTCTCTCTCTTCCCTAGCAGCTGTCTTGCCTGTCTTCCTAACAAACAGCCAGAAACAACGAACCCAACCGACCAGACTCAAACTATGAACCTAAGAAAACCCTCTCTTCATTGATTTGGTTTTCTGCAGTGTGATATCAACAACAGAAAGGTGATTAACAAAGACATCGTCACCATTCACATCCTAGTGAGATTACAGAAAAGTAAATCAGATTACAGAAAAGTAAATCTTCTGAGAAACTAGCAAGAGAAGACAGATTCCTCTTCCTAGGATAAATTGACAGCTTAGTTTTCAGCATCAACAATGGAAGCCAGAAAATAATGAATTAGCAAACAAAACCAAACAAAGAGAACCAATTTTAAACTATAGAAGTCCTTTAAAATAAAAATACCTCAATAATGTGTCAGTTAAATATATGCCATTAAAAAGTTACAAACACATACTTCCAGACTGCCAAAATCCTGAAAAGCACATTTGTTCTGCAAAGTCCTGTCACCAGGTAAGAACCAGTACTCTAAGAAAACCACTAGATAAGTTCTAAGATAGTGGTTCTCAGCCTATGGGTTGTGACCCCTTTGGGAGTCACATGTCAGATATCCTGCACATATCGTATACTTACATTATGATTCATAACCATAGCAAATTACAGTTATGAAGCAGCAACGAAAATATTCTTACAGTTGGGGGGCCACCACAACATGAAGAACTATATTAAAGGACCACAGCATTTGGAAGGTTGAGAACCACTGCTCTAAGGTAAAACAAAGGCATGATCACTTACTTCCTTTCAAATTCTACAAAAACAACCGTAGTGAATTATATCTACAAAGATACAAACCCCTAAGATCAAACACCTCAACTAGCCATGCAGAAGACAGCAGAGCCTACACTGGAAGACAGGCTGTGGGAGCAGAGGAGAACAATAAACTTATTCAGAAACCAACAGGGGGAAGGTGTGTTAAAGGTCACGGTACTACAGAAAGGTGCCAGAATCCCTTTCTTCACGAACCTGCCCTCTAGGCATGCTCCCCAGCAGAACTATGGGAGGTAATCCCCTCAAGAGGGCAATCAATAAGACCTTCAGCTACAAAGCAAAACATAGTCAAGACATGGATATAGAGACCAAGGAAGCATCTGAGGACTGAATGCTGGCACCAACACCCTGAAAGCCCCCAGGATGTAGGCAGAATAGCTGAAAGCTTCTGTGGAGACCAGTCAGTCCACACGGAAAGACCCAGCAGGGTAGACAAGCATCTGACCCAGATATCTGATTCAAGTGAAGTTCAAACACCTTGCAATTGTGAGAAAAAAAATCACTTCCAACCTATAATTCCATAGTCGAGCCTTTGATTAATTAAACACAGAACCAGGACAAGACATTTTCAGACACACATAGTCTCATTTTTACCTCCATGTGCACCCTTTCTAGGGAAGTGATAAAAGGTGTGCTCTGGGAACTCTGAAAATACCTACTGTCACACTACTGTGCTGAAAGTAGAAGTTGAAACCCTAATAGACAAATCACTTTCATTTACATAATTAAAAGGCTAAGAAACTCATAAAAGTTTCCTTGTATATCTAAATTTTTTCAATTATTCGCTAATTTAACCTTTCTTTAATAATTATAAAGATTTCACTATTAATATACAAAATGGTTTATTTTCAAATCTTTCTAGAGATGTAATCCACACACAAATTTCCTAGCTTTCTCAATATAGATGAACAATTTTGTTATGGGTTTTGTATTTTTATTCTCATTTGTGAACATTAAAAGTGCAAGTCACCATCAACGAGAACTATGAATAGACAATAGAAAAGCAGGACAAGAAAGGGAAGACTTAGCTACAAAGCTATTAGAGTCTGCTAAATGCAGGACAGGTGACCCAGCTCCTTCCTGGAACAGTTAGCTGCTTCCTGGGAGACTTGGTCCCTGTGGGTAGCCCAGTGAAAAATGGCAGGACTTTACTTCATCCCACCAACTCCACCTACCTTTTACCTACACATCTAAGCTACAAAAAAATGAAGCACTTCGCTACAATGTAGCTAGTCAAGTCTCTCTAAGAGCGCACAGAGAGGGGAGAGAAAAGAAGGAGAAAAGTCAACTACCCTTAGGAAAAGAGTTGTGAGGGAATTATCCTTACACTCGACTAAGTCAACCACAGCAAGGGCACCATCATCACTTCCCTTAAGCGGAATTAAAAGGTCACTTTGTATCCCTCTGACAGAAAAATAAACAGGAGTTTGATGGCCACAGAAGACTAACAAAAAAAAAAAGTAACTGTTCTGATAAGTAACTTGGTTTTTACTTCTCTAGTCATGTACATTCTTTCTTTTCTTACTGATTTATGCAATAAGCATCCTTTTGAGAATGAGGGAGCTATTGAGATGGGCCAGTCTCAAAACTGCTATGCAGCCAGGGCAGCTGCGACACTGTGATTTTTAAGCTTCATCCCCCAAGTGTTAGGAGCCCCAGTGCCCACATCTGCATGCTGCCTCCTAATGCAGTAAAGAGAAGATCAAGACCCGGCAGAGGATGGCTCTAATCCAGCCCAGGAGCCAGCGCGTGCTCTTTAAATCCAGCATCTGTACAATAGTTAGAGGTTAAAAAGAAGCTTGGGAAAAATTTGATATCTAGAGATAAATATGCTCCACCATACTGACACCAAGAAACCAAGCCCTTTCTTTCATCTCTGAATAATGAAAGAAAAACTGGGAGCCTTTGGTTGGCTCTGATTTACTCATACCTCTTGTTCCCCTGGGCTCTGGAAATCTCGGCTTGTGCCAGCATCCCGAGCCCATCGGGGTGGTTTCCAGGTTCGCTCCTGGGTTGCACGGTTGTAGTAGTAGCAACGGCCTGAACTGTCTTTGTGAGTTTCCCACTCTCCACTAACTTGAATTGCTGGGCTCCCAGGAAGCGGAGGGAGAGCAGACTGTGATATTTTCAGTTCTTGCAGGTTAGCATAAACTGGAGAATCTGGCCTTCCTTGATTAGGGGGTGTGGTTGCCTGTAAAATAAAATTTAAATTTCATTTTTTAAACAGCATAACATTTACAAATTGAAATGACATTAAAAGAGACTTATAAATAATTAAATTATACTAATGTATTTCAAAATGTGGGTAAAATATCTGAGATATACCCTTCGCCCAGAATGCTCACAGTCTAATTTCAGTACTACAAAGTAAATGAGCCAGTAAGTATTTCAAAACAACCAAGAAATTTTAAAGGAAAAAAGAAAACAGATAAAAGCATGGGCATAATAAATGCTATAATTTAATATTCACAACCAGACTGAAAATGTAAGTACCTTCAAACAGAATCCAAAGAGTGTTTGACATATTCCCTCCCTTTGAAAGCCACAGTCAGTTGACTGGCAGCTGTAGGTTCTATTCAAGATCTGCTGAACAGCAGTGGGTCAGACCACTCCATCTACCCAAAAGTAAGGGATTCAACCCATGTATAAAAGGATGGGCACAAGTCACTAAGGTTTTCTTTGGCTCTAGAATTCTAAGGTTTTAGGCAATTAAAAAATCAATCTCTGTTTGTGTACATGTCTATGTGAATGCATGCCAGGATGCTAGGAGGGTGCTGTCGGACTCCCTGAAGCCAGTTCTGAGTGTTTGTGCTGCTCAGTGTAGGTGGTAGGGAACAAACAAGTCCTCTGGAAGACCAGCAAAAGTTTTTAACCTCTCAGCCACCTCTCCAGCTCCAAGACAATTTTTAAATTATATTTTTATAGTCTTAGTCAGATATGTGATAATCTAATCACTCTCAACTTAATAATCAGAAAATATAACTGGAAAAAGAAATGCTCATTCACAGTAGGAAAACAAAGAGTTAACTACTTAGAAATAAATCTTAAAACCAAATGAGAATACTTAGAAAATGTTCCTCCAAGGGCAGACTCAGTGGTATACAGACAATGCTTAGAATCACAAAATCACAAACTTATTCCTCAGTACTATAGAAATGTAAACAGACACAAACCCAGTTCCTAATTTCAAAGCTCAATTACATGTAATTCTCTACAAATTAATACACAGTCTCAGGGTTTATTATGGTTAGTACATTAGTACTTGGCAGATAACAAAATTTACTGAATGAACAATGCCCAAATAAACACAAAACTATGGAACTGGAACTGGTTAGGAGTGACAGAGCGACCATTACTAATTTCAGGAAAAGGATGGTTAGTTGTGCCCCTATTTGAGAATGAACATTTCCAAATGAATTGAGCATCATGTGCAACGGGGTCAGATACTTATGGAAGAAAAAAGAAGCATCCTAATCATGGGTGAGTAATCCTTTGGGATGCAAACCCAAAAGGGAGCTAGCTGGGAAGCAGCAGAAACACGTGAAGAAAACAGCACAGAAGGAAGTCGGCTATGGTGGCACTTACGTTGATCCCAGTGCTCAGGAGGAGGCAGGGGGATCTCTGTGAGTTTGAGGGCAGCCTGGTCTACACAGTAAGTTCCAGGACAGCCAAGGGTGCAGAGTGAGACTCTGTCTCAGAAAAGGGGTAAAGGCACCTGTCACAGACTCATACTAACCCACAAAGTGTGTGACAGAAGTGGCAAAGAGAATAAGAACAAAGACAACCCTATGTGCCATGTTTAAAAGCACTGATGTTGTTAATGGTGTAACTCAAAAGCACTTTGTTTAGCATGCACAAATCTGTGAGTTCAACTCTCAGCATAGTACCCTTGGAGAGAAGAACTACCATAGATGCCATCCAATATGGCATTGGTTACTAAGGCTTTAAGCCAGAAAGAACATTCCAAACTATTGTAATGTTAAAAGTTACAACTATCAGATGGATCTCAATGGTAGAATGATTGCCTAGCATACACAAAGCCCTGGATTTGAGTCCCAGCACAGCACAAAATCAAGAGCAGTGGTGTATGCCTGTAATCCCAGCAGTTCAGGTCCAGTCCCCAGCTCCACTGGACAGGTGGCATACATGTGTAACCTCATTGCTGGGGATCAGAGACAGGTGAATCTGGGGTTCACTGGCAGTAAGCCTAGCCTAAGCATTGATATTCGGGGTTCTCTGTGAATCTGTCTCAAAATAAGGTGGAGAGATAATTCAGAGATATTCCAGTTCCAACCTCTGGTCTTCACATGGACCCACACAGGCAAGTGCACAGGCATATAACACATATGCACACCCCTCACACCGAGTTTCTAGGAGAAGAATTAGCCCTGTTTAATCAGTTTACTCAATATTCATAATCTACTTAAATCTTCAATGTTTTGCTCTTTTTTAAAGAAAGATTATTTATTCATTTATTGTGGAGGTGAGCCTATATGCACATCATGGGTAGAGGAAGGGTACACACATCTGTACTTAAGTGTAAAGAATAAATGAGAGTATTGAGTGTCCTCCAAGATTCACTTGCCTTGTCCTTTGAGGCAGTCTCTTCCTGAATCAAGCAATCTCTTCCTGAGCCTGGAGTTCACATTTTATTGGCTAGACTGGAAGTCAACAAGTCCCAGAAATTCTCACATTTCTGCCTTCCATAGAACTGGGGTTGGTTATGGATGCACAGAACCAGGGTTACGGATGCACAGAACCGGGGTTACGGATGCACAGAACTGGGGTTACGGATGCACAGAACCGGGGTTACGGATGCAAAGAACTGGAGTTATGGATGCACAGAACCAGGGTTACGGATGCACAGAACTGGAGTTACAGATGCACAGAACCGGGGTTACAGATGCATATTCAGCTTGTGTAGATGTTAAGATCAGAACTTGGGTGCTCGTGATTCCACAACAAGCACTTTAACTGCTGAGCCTCTCTCCAACCCCCAGTTCGACTATCCACAATAGTCTTGAACTGAACTATGTAGCCAGGACAGTCTTGAACTCCCAGCAATCCTCCTGTCTCAGTCTCCCAGAGTACTGAGATAAGAGGCATGTGCCACCACAATAGGTTTAAGTCTTCAGAGTGTAGGGGAAAAGAACAGAACTCAGAATTTGTGCAATTCTGAGTCTTAAATATAAAAGAAATATACTTCCTAAATCAATGGGAAAATTTAAAGGAATTGCCATCCTTTAAACCATTCAAACTATTTTTGAAAACTCCTAAAGAAATAAATTCTTGGTGTAAATACTCACTATAAAATATCAAATTAATTCTTGTATGACTACAAACCAAGTATTAGTTACATCAATGATTAATAACATACTGCTTTGTCTAGAGAACATACATATATACACATAAACATTTAATTTTATTCATTTGTGTGTTTAGGTGTGCTTGTGCTGTGGAGGTGGAGTGTGGAGGTCAGAGGACAACTTGCATGGATTGGTTCTCGTCTATTACCATATGGGTACAGAAACACTTTGGAAGCATTTGGGCAGCAGGCTTCAAGAACTTCCAGAGAGCTGGTGAGATGGCTCAGAGGGTAGAAGTATTTTCTTGTAAACCTAATAAACCTAAGTTTAATACCTGGAATGCATGTAAAGGTAGAAGGAAAGAACTGATTCCACAAAATTGTGCTCTGTCCTCCACATGTGCACAATGGCTCAGGTGCCCACACAGCATGTGAATGATGACACATACAAAATAATGATGGGGTGGTGCTTAATTCAAAACAGGTTTCTCTACGTGGTCCTGGTTGTCCTGAAATTTGCTCTGTAGACCAGGCTGGCCTTGAACTCAGAGATCCATCTGCTTCTGCCTCCCAAATGCTGGGATTAAAGTTATGTGCCACCACACCCAGCTAAAATTATTATTTATTTTATATGTATGAGTGATTTGCATGTTTATATATCTATGTCACATGTGTGCAGTGCCCACAAAGGCCAGAAGAGGGCATCAGATTCCCCAGAACTGGAGCTGCCATGTAAGCTCAGGAATCGATCCTGGGTCCTCTAGAAAAGCAGTCAGTGCTCTAAACCACTGGGTCATCTCTCTAGTACTTGATTTTTTTAATTTTAAAAAAATTCCTTTAAGAAGACTTCTAGAAATATTTTTAGAATCCTTTACAAAAAAATAAGAATTCTACTTACAGAAAAATCCTTTCCTAACAAAGATGTTCACTGTACTGTTACTTAAGAGAATCAAACTGAATGTGTAAGAACAAAGGCATGGTTAGTACTGTCTAGTAACATTACATAAGCTTTGAAAAGGCCATGTGTAATCGATTTAAAGCAGCAAAAACAATTAATTATGAGAATAAGAAAAACAGAATACAAAACTAAATAGTAAGTCCCATCTAAAAATTGGAAAGCATGAAGAAAAACAAAAACATCAGTTTTCTCCGAGAAAGAACAGGCAGACCTTCTCTATATTTCATCTAACTTTATCAGCATGAGGATGGTTACCCCTAGAGCTTGCTTAGGAACCAGAGTCTGGGGACACAAGCACCTGCATGTTCAGGATTAACCCGGTAACAACTAGAGTTTCAGGGAGGTATCTGTATCAGTCACTTATGTTAAAATTCTTGGGCAGGATCACAGAATTAATTATAAATGGTGGGAGGATCAAGAGCCTACATGTATAAATTATCATACATGATGCTGTACAGAAGACTGATAAAATTTGAACAGAGGACTTAGTCCCCTTGATTAAGCATAAATCTTCAGTTTATACTCCGGCTGCCTTTTCCTACACAAGCATCAAAGCAAGAATTAACAGACACTTAGAATATATGAATCAAAGTAAGATTAGTTTTCTAACATAAAACACCTTGTTTGTATATTGCCATCAATAAACAAAGGTGAATTTTTCATGCAATGAAAAAAAAATCAACCTTTAAAAGGAGAACAACAACAACAACAACAATCCCAAAGTTAACTGTACATGCTATATCTGTCGTTAATTAACAACCAAATTGGGACCAGTACCTCTGCTCATGACCCGATTTTATACTTTAAAAGACTTGGCCTATTCCACTTTATCCTCAAAGGATCTCCAGGAAGAAACTTTGGGAAGTACATCTAAGGGTAGCTTTAAACTTAAACCACATCTGAAGTTTTATCTCAATGCAGGAAGTCTTTTACCTTTGACGTCAACTTAAGAACTTAAGAACAATAAACTTCAAAGAATAGCAAAATCCAAGTCGGCTAAGGAGAAACACCTCATTTATTAAATAATATATGGCACTCACATAACCCTTAAGTCCTTACCTTAGAAATGCAGAAGTATACCACTGAGCAGAATAAATTCCTCCAGCCAATCATCATACTGATTTAGGATGGGGGAAGACTAGGACTAGGTTCCAAAACTGAATTTACATTATTTTTAACTCTTAATTAATGCAACAAGAACGTGTGTGTGTGTTTGTGTGTGTGCGTGCATCCAAGCAAGGTAGCACAGACCTAGAATCCCAGCACAAGGGCAAGAGAAATACCCCAAACTCAAGGCCAGCCTAACCCTCATAGCAAGCTTCAGAATTAGGCAGGATTATATAGTGAGACCCTATCGAAACAAAAACAAAGGAAACAAAAGTGTGTATATATGGGTTTTATAATTTATTTACTTAAACAAGTTTTGTATTTTGTCTTTGTTTTTGTTTGTTTGTTTGTTTTGTTTTTTGTTTTGCTATAACACCTACTGTGACACCTGGCCAGTTAACAGGACACTAGGGAACAAAACAAGCAAACGTACTAAGCAGTCAACAGTAAAAACACAGCTAAATCTGTTTTAGTTTTAAAACTAAAAATCACCAATCAACTTTAACTCCAAAGCAAAGTTTTTCACCTCAGGCAACTATTAGAAAAAAACAGCATAATACCCACTTAACAATTCTGAAATATAAACAAAAATCCAAACACTACCTTAAAGTACAGCCTCTCTGAGGCTCCAGCTCTGCACAGCACACTGCTATTTTTGATGGTCTACTTATTTAACACTTACATACCACTAACAAACAGGTCTCAAGGAGAAATCCTGAAGCCCAATAAATGCTCATTTCTAGAAATCCTACAACACACTAATGAAGCCATTCATGTGTTATTAACCATCAGCAACAGGTGCAAATTAATAACACTATCAACATGCCATGTTAACATGTCAACAACAGAAACTAAAATCACTGGAAGCTGCTGTGCAAGTCCTAGATGTGAGTGACCAACACATCACTGTCATGTTAGCTTCCAGTTGGGAAGCTCATCCAGTCACATTAACTGAAAGGAATGTGGCCTTCAGATCAAGCACACACGGGGCACTCCTACTTATGCTCACACAAGCACCCTTTCCTCTGGCTTCACTGCTCTGTAGTTTAGTGTACTTTTCCTTCCAGAACTCAATTACCTCTAAGGCAGAAGCATTTGCCTGGCTTATCCCTTCATCTTCAAAGCCTAGCATCTGTGCAGAGAAGCACTCAGCAAGTTCCTAGGTAAAAGCTACTTTTACACAATTAAGGACCTGTAAACCAGGAAGCCTCAGTGGAAATCAGAGTCTAAAATCAATTCCATCTTCTCATCTTTACAGTCTTCATGGGAAATCTTCTTACCTGTTGTCATTTCTTCAGCAAGACTATCTTTCCCTCCAACACATCTCTCTTCCTGAGCCACAATAAGTAACCTGAAGACATACTGATACTCTGCATATACTTCAAACACACTGTGCTTTCCACAAATACTACCTCCCTGCACTTATCAATTCACCTAACAGTATCCTCTTCTATCTGAAGTTATTTTGTGACTCTTTAACAGTTTTACTGTTTTCCCATTGTAACACTATTTCAATTCTTTCCACCCCTACCCAAAGTAACTGCCTACTCTAGGCCTCTTCCTTTGGCTGGAATGACTACCACTGTATGCAACGAGCAGTCTACTGACCCCATTTCTTTGTCTTGTCCGATCTCCTTGGTAGCATTAGCTAATCTCTAGAAACACACTCCTTATTACTCACGCGCTTAACTCTAAGTCCGAATCCCCCAACAGAAGTTAAAGCTCCGAAATGCTCCCTTGCTGCCTCCGCTCACTGTTGTGCTCAGTGTTCTTCGTTCTATGCCCCTTGCTACCCGATCCTACTAGCAAGCCCAAGCTATTTTTCTCCTAGATCTTGAAATCTTGACCTCTGAGGTCTCATTCCCAGCAAACCATGTTGAAAACTACAAAGCTAGGGATGTGACTGATGTAGATTATTTCTCCTATTCCTCTGTTGACCTAACTGGATACAGCTGCAGTATGTCCTGTCACCCAGGGCTTTTCATATTAACTGTCAGGTGCTTTGGTTTCTATAACAGTGTAAAATCCCTGGGGTTGGATACAATCATGTAAAAAGATGGCTCCAACTCTCAGAGCCACTCTTTGTTTCCAGAAGCAGAATTCACACAGGTTTCTCGTGCATCTGAAACAGCACAAATAGAAATATACCAAGAGCCAGGTGGTGCGGGAGAATTGTCTGTATTCTGTCAACCATGTATTTTAATAAAACGCT
>LOJH01013028.1:1084-24848 GCA_001685095.1 Ellobius talpinus | reverse complement strand
TTTGTGCCACGCCATTCACACTAGGCCCTCACTGGAACTCTTTCTGGACATCCTGTTGCTACCCTGTGTTGTAAAGATCCTGCAACCCTGGGTCCACAGGACCAACCTGCCCCACCCCCACCTGCAACCCCATGCTCCAGCAGATCACAGATGGGGTGGATGTTGGGGTGAACCAACATTTAACCTTGGTTCTGGGCCTGGGTAGTTGAAGGGTTGGTCAGCCCTTCAGCTCTCCCCTGTCTTTACCACCAGGGTGAGCTTTTTAGCGTTGCCCTGGCTAGTTCACTCCTCACAGCTATGAGCAAGGGGCTAGGCAAGTTCTCCTGTTTTCATAGCCTCAGGGTTGGTTCTCTCACCTACACCTTCAGGGCCAGCTCTACTGTGTGGTCCAGGTGAGGTGTAGTGGGCACTCTCTCGAGTGCTGCAGCTGATGAGGAGCAGGGACAGCTCTTCTGCTCCTATGACCTCAGGGCCAGCTCTCCCACCTGCCTCAGGAGCTGACGGGCAGGGGTGGGGAGTGGGAGGTGGGGAATGGTATATCTCCCCACCCATGCTGAATAAAGAAAATTTATAGCAAGCCCACAGCCAATATAATCTAAATGAAGAGAAACTCAAAACACTTCTACTAAAATCAGGAACAAGAAAATGTTGCCTACTCTCTCTCCACGGCTATTCAATGTAGTACTTGATGTCTTAGCTAGAGCAATGTGACAACTAAAGGAGATCAAGGTGATACAAATAGGAAGGGAGAATTCAAAGTACCTGTATTTGCAGATGACACATTAGTATACATAAGTGACTAACAATTCCACTAGGATATTCCTACAGCTGAAAAAAACTTTTAGCAAAAGTATCTGGATACAAAATTAACTCACAAAATCAGTAACCTTACTACATACAAATGACAAATATATTAAGAAATAAAATAGCCTCTCTCTACATATATATGTGTAGCTGTGTGTGTGTGTGTGTTTGTATGTATTTATCTTGAGATGACTCTAATCAAGCAAGTGAAAGACTTGTGTAATAAAAACTTTAAGGCATTGAAGAAAGAAATTGGAGAAATAACCAAAAGATAGAATGATCTCCTATGTGTATTGATAGGAATGGTAGGATTGATATTGTAAAAGTGGTCATCCTACCAAAATCAATTTACAGATTCAATGCAATCCCCTTAAAAATTCCAACACAATTCTTCACAGAAATTTAAAAAAAAGAAGATCTTCGAGTTCATATGGAAACACACCCAGGATAGCTAAAGCAATCCTGAATAATAAAAGAACAGCTGGAGGTGCCACCACCCTAGATTTCAAGTTGTTCTGCAGAGCTACAGTAATAAAAACAGTATGATGGTGACATAAAAAGAGGGGTTGATCAATAGAATCAAATTAAAGACCTAGACATAATTCTACAATCTACAGATAACCTGATTTTGATTAAGAAGCAAAAACAAACAAACAAAACCCAAAACAAAATGACAAAAACCAAAATGCCAGAGAAAAGACAGCATCTTTAATAAATGGCCCTGGTCAAACCAGGTGGCTGAGTGTAGAAGAATGCAAAGAGATTCACATCTATCATCCTGCATCTCAACTTAAAATGGATCCTGGACCTCAACTTAAAACCAGATCCCCTAAATCTGACAAAGGAGAACATGGGGAATAAGCCTGAACCCATTAGCATAAGAAAGATTTCCAGACAGGACACAGACTATCAATAGCAGAGGCACTAAGACTAACAACTAATAAATGAGTCTTCAAGAAGGTAAAACCTGTACAGTAAAGGACACCACCATTCAGGCAAAGCAGCTTATAGAGTGGGGAAAGACCTCAACCAATTATACATCTGATACAGCGTTTGTCTCTAGATCATATAAACAACTGAAAAAAAAAACTGAACATCAAGGAAACAAATAGTCTCTTATGTTTTGTCTTTTGAGAACTCTGATTAGTTCTGTACTTCACTTTTAAATGGAGCTGAGGAACATTTAAGAAAATGTTCAACATCCTCAGTCATCAGGGAAATGCAAATTAAAACTACTCTAAGATTTTGTCTTACATCTAGCCAGAAGGGTCAAGTTCAATAATACTAGTGACAGGAAACGCTGGGGAGGATGCAGAGAAATGGAACACTTATCCATTGCTGGTGGGAATGTGACCTGGGACAGCCACTATGAAAATCAGTAGAGCTGTTTCTCAAGAAGCTGGCAATAAACAGATCTATCTCCAGACGCAGTTTTACCACTTGTGGGTATGTACCTAAAGGACTCTATATCCTGCGACAGCGACACTTGCTCATCCATGTTCTGTTTATAACAGAAATTGAAAACAGTCTAGACATCCATCAACTGAGGAAATGTGGTACTGTGGTATATTTACTGAATGGAATATTACTCAGCTTTTAAGAAGAAAATGAAACTATGATCTTTCAGGTAGATGGACAGAGCTAGAAAAAAATCATCCTGGTTAGATAAACCAGACCCCAAAAGACAAATATTGTATGTTCTCTCTTATATGTGGATGTTAGCTGTTAAGCTTTCAAAATGTGTGTTATAATCTGAATTACCACGGAGGCTAGGTATCTAGGAAGGAACCAGGCAGAAGAGGATTTCCCAAGGAAATAGACTACACTGTTATGGTGAGATAAAGGGAAAACTAGGAGGATTGAGTCGGGGAGGGGAACGGGAAAGGAAGGTAAGGAAGAGAATGCTGGGAGGGACAACCAGTACTAAAGGGATTTTAAAGCCATATGGAATTATACAAGGTTCCTATGGTATAAACATTTATGAAAGGAATCTAATTAGTGCCAACAAATAACAGAGGAGACAATGCCCCAACCAGACATCTTATGCCACCAAGAAAAACCAGGAATAGATTACATCTTGTTGAGTTGTTGCCCAAAGGGACCCCATGGAAACCCCCAAACATCACAGCTATTGCCAAGGCTACTGGTCACTTTGTACAGCCTGATAATATGGTTCTATTGCTGAATAAAACACTCAACTACATCATGGAACATTGAGAAGGAAGCTGGTGCTTGGCCAGAAGCTTCACTCCTGCTGACGAGTGTCCATGGTACTAAAAGGAACTCTTGAGTACTTCAGAAAGAGAAAGGAAATTAGCAATATCACCTAGTGACCTACAACACGAATCGGTTTTCAGGATGTACTAGGGCAGGAGTGGCACAGATGTTAGAAGAGTAATCGATTACTCTTGGATTAGACTTAAAGATGACACTGTTAATGGAGTCAAGAACCTGACATTACACAGGTCACAGAGCTAGGGGAAAACCTAGCACTGTGATTCTGTTAAAGAAGCATAGCAATAAAATGCCTCCAACGACACAGTACTGTACCTCTAGGTCAGTGCCTCATGCAACTCACATCACCCAGGCTAACTGCAGTAATTGCCGTAATTACAGAATTGCCTACAACTGGACAGAGTATAAAGAACGAGACTGCTCGGATAACTCAGTCTGAAAGAGACGTCTTCATCACATTCTTCCTAACAAGGCTCAGGGACCTGTAGGTACCAGGAGGTGGAACAGATGACTCCAAGGCAACAGCATTGTTTAGATACAAAAATGATAACTCACGGAGACTGTGGCAGCACTTCCAAGAACTTTATAGAGGTTCAAGCCAGATCAGATGGGATCCCAGCACTGAGAGAGACATAGGGTCTCACCCTTCACTAAGGCACTATTGTAACGGACATAGATTCCTGCAAAGGGAAAATATGCTTTCTTCATTAGAGTCTCACTGGGTATAGAAACCACGCTCCAGGTCAGGCCTGGAGTAGTGGGCCAATATGAAATGAACTCAGTATTTTTATGCACTTTGTGTTCAATTTTGCTTTGTTTTGGCATTTTTCTTTTAATCTTGGTGGTCTTGCTTATTTGTTTTGATTTTCACTTCCGTGTTTTCTGTTTTTTATATTTTATTTTTGTTTCTTGTTTTCGTTTGTTTTAAAAGTGAGAAAAATAAAGAACATAAAGTTAGGTGGTGAGAGGACCTAGATCTGGGAGGAATGGGGGAGGGGAAAAATGTGACCAAAATACACTGCATGAAAAGATAAAAAGTAAAAACTATGAAATTGAGGATAAAATATATAACTAGGTCCAGCTTTGTCCTCATTTCAGTCTTTAAGCTTTGTGTTGCTGAGAAGGTAAAGAATTTTCAGAAAAAAAGTACAGTCAGTATTGTTAACATGACTTCAGCACTAAGTCATTGGCAAAGAATTATGCTATGACGTACCAGTCTCTCAGTCCTGTATTCACAGACTCACAGATATCCTGGACCACCTGCATGAGGACAGACAGTAAATAACAGGGAAGGTGTGCACCCAGTCCTATCCTGATGAGCTTACAACAGACACTGGGAGAACACATGATAAGCAGGATGGACATTTTAAAGTGTAGCATTCAGTGACATGAAGCACATTCACACTGGTCTACAGATATTCCTGTGGTTCATCCCCAGTACTTTCTCTGCTTACAAAGCTAAAAGTCTGCCCCTATTAAATACTGATACCCCATGGCCCTCCAGCATCTCGCCATTCTACTTTCTGCCTCTGAGTGTCATCACTCTGGATACCAAATAAAAATGGAACCGTGCAGCACTTGCCTTTTGTGGCTGCTCTGCTTCGCTAACACATGTCCTTAAGGGTCATCTGTATTATAGTTGTGTTTCATGATTTCCTTCCTTTAAAAGATTGACTTCTATCTTCCATGTATGAGTGTTTGCCTATATGAATGTTTGTACACTAGAAGTGCCTGGTGTCCACGGGGGTCAAAACAGGGCATCAGCTCCCCGGGAACTGGATTTATAGACAGCTGTGAGCTGTCATGTGGGTGTTGGGAATTGAATCTGGGTCCTCTGCAAGAACAGCCAATGACCTTAACCACTGAGGCATCACACAAGCTCCAATGTTTCCTCCTATTTAAAGGCTAATATCTTTGTATGCATACATGCCACGTTTGTCTATCTGCTCAGACATCAAGACACGCTTGGGCTGCTTCCACCCTTCGCTACTGTGAATAACATTGCTGTAACATGGATGTCCAAGTATCTTTCTATCTCTTAAAAGTGGGATTGCCGGACCATGCGGAGGGCTTGTTTGGTTTGTGAGTACTGTCCTACGTCCCACAGCAGCTGGACCATTTTAATCCCCATCAGCTCCCCTTTCTCTGTGCCCTCACAGATGCGTGTGCTCAGTTTTCCTTCTGTGTATGTGTTTGTTAGCTTTATAGTAGACATTCCAGAGAGTAAGGATGTATCTCGTTGTGGGTTTGACTTCCGTTTTCCTATTGGTGATGGATGCTAAGCATCTTTCCACACATTTATTGGCTATTTGTAAGCCTTTAAAAAAATCTATTCAAATCCTTTCCCTATCTTAAAATTGATTTTTTTCTTCTATTGTTGGCACTGTTGAGTTTTAGAAGTCTATATTCTGAATATTATCTGATATATAATTTGCAGATATTTCTCCCATTCTGTGGGTTGCCCTTTTCACCATGCTAATGGGGTCTTTTGATGCACAAGAATTTTTGGTGGTGCTGAAATCCAAAATGTCTATTTTTCCTTTTGCAGTTAAGGCCTTTGATATATCCTTGAAATTGCTGCCAAGTTGACTGTCATTACCTCTTCTCTTTCCTCTTCCCTCTTCCTTCTATGTGTTTAATAGTTTTAGTTCTTATATTAGGACTTCAGCTTATTTTACATTTTATATATGCTGTCACAGGGGCTCTGATTTCACTCTTTTGCATGTGGGTACCCCAATTCTCCCATATTAGCATCTGTGTCAAAAACCATTTGACCAAATATATTAGTGTCAACTTCTGGGTTCTAGTTTATTCCATTGGTCTCAAAGCAACAATACTACAGAAGTGTTTTGGGTTTTTTTTATCTCTGAAGAAAATCTGAGGTCAAGAAGTGTGAATCTCCAACAGTGTTCTTCTTTTTCATTTAAAATTTCACCTGGATTTTCAGATGTTGGGTTTTACACTGTTACTCTGCTATAACAACATGCACATGCACATGCATACACATGCATACACACAATGCTTATGTGTAATTTTCAGGGATTCTTCTAGTTAACACCACATCACCTGTGAACCTCAGAGACCATTTTGTCTCTTTCTTCTTAGATGGCATTCATTCATTCATTCATTCTCAACTCTCTTGCTAAACCTTTTAGCACTCTGCTGAACGGGGTGGCATCAGTGTTCATCTCTGTCTTGCTTCCCACCATCTACCACCAAGCACCACATCAATTGTGGAATGTTCATTTATGGCTTTTATGATAATGAGATCATTTGATTTTGTTCTTTTTACACATTTTATTAAAAATGGTATTGAATTTTGGTGAATTCCTTTTCTGCGTTGATTGAAATAATTATTAGTTTCTCCCTTTGCTTGTCTGGGTTTTGCCTTGGGAGTCTGAGTGTGACAGACAGGGGTACAGGATCTCTGCCCACAGAGACCCAAGAAGGAGTGGCAAGAAGGGGATGGTTGCCAGATACCAGAGCTACTCTTTTCCACAGCCCAGGACCGAATAATGAGGACCACCAACCCAAACAGTTTTCTTTCCAATCCAAGGAACCTGAGGAGCCAGCTGCTCCAACCCTGCAGCCCCAGAGAAGACAGTCTGGAGAAGCAAAGATGGGCTCCGTGGGCCTGCTCCTGCTTATTGCTGCTGGAAAGCTGTGTAATGCTGGGGGCCCAATCCCAGCCACAGTCCCTTCCCTTCCTCCAGGCTTACCAGGTATCCCACCAGCTCAGACTCCCTAGGCCACAACAGCCACAGGCAGGAAATAAATCTTGAGATTTCACAAACCAGGATGTAGAGGACTGAAGACAGGAAGTGGAGGTGCTAGAGGCTCAGCTTATTTAAAATAAGACCCAGTGTCTGGGGGTGAACTGGTTACCGTGTACTGTGACCAGCATGGCAAGAAAGGGTTGAAATGAGTAGAGATAACTCACAGGGGTCTGAGGACTCCGACTAATTTGCTTTTGACTTTTAGCAGCCCTGAAATCATATACATAGACACTTGTAGGGATGAACATCAGCACACTATATTGTTTACCCAAATCAATTTCCCTTAACAAGTCATAGACGTCCTCAGAAAACCTCAAATCCAAATAGAAAGTGTTTGGAACCTAACACCAGGGCTGTGAACTGTGGACAACCAGCTGTAAGCTGCTACAGGACTGTAAGCAAGGACTAGAATGTATATCTAGCCCCTTATATTACAGTCTTCATGCCCCGTGGGGAATGGTAGGTAGAGCTATATAGAGTAACATCCCATCCTTTCCCATCTGTGATTAAAGAGCTTCCCAGGTCTAATTCAGTTTATAAAAGCAAATATCAGTGCCTTATGACTACCGGTCCCATGAGGAAATGTGTGGGCACAACCAGCAATTCACCAGGCTGTAAGAACGCATACCACTGGAACTATTCTGCCAGGAGAGGCACCTCTGAGGGGCAGGGTAAAGGCAAGAGAGGCAAAGCTTCTCACAAAACACAAGAGCAGTCTTGGAAGGGAGCCTCATACAGCAGGGCATAAGGGACTCACATCCTCTGGACCAGCAGGATCACCACTGTGGGGTGAGGGGGCATCAACATCTATTTCCCGGTGGCCAGTTAGGGCAAAGGGTTTGGGCCTAATGTCATGGCCCTGCCCAAGATATCGCACGAGAACCTACTGATGGCCAGATCCTCCTTGCCCTTGAACTCCCTTCAGACTCTTGGAAATGAGCTGTGGGCTCTTGTCTCCACAGGGGACACTTGGTTCTGGTGAGCTTGGTGCAGGCCTTTCAGCCTTCCAATTACAATATAGTCAGAACACAGATTCCAGCAGGAGGGATCCTCAGGTCCTTCCAGCTTCTGGGTCCACCTTTCCCCATGGACCCTCTAGAGCCCAAAGCATCCTCTTCCATAATAACTAAATGTGAACAAAGAGTCACACACACATTTTATCACTCATGAGGACCATGACCCCCACCTCAACCACTATCCTCCAATATATAAGCTGGGAGCCACTAACCTAGCCTTCCCGGCACAGCTAGCTTTCTCCTCATTATCCAGGCTCCATTCCCTCAGGCAAACAATAGCTGATGCATTCCAGGATCTGGGCAAGCCCTAGCCCAAGAGTCCTTGACTGTAGCAGCCCCTGAGACTGCACAGATTCTGGGGAAGCAGGTATGCCATCACCCATCCCCAGCCCCAAATGCCTTAGAGCGGTCTACTCTCATTAGTGTTTAGTAAATCTTGTGGTCCCAAATAACAATCTTTGTCTCATTCTGCTGTACTGTACCTTAAACCTGTTACCTATATCTGGCATTGCTAACCAGCTTTTCACTCCCATCACCCCTTCCTTATGGACAACCTCCTCCTTGGTTCTTCTGCCTATCCCTCACGGTTACTGTACCCCAAAACTGTCTATTCACAGGACATGTTGCATCTGGACAACGCTGGCCACTCTTAAGGCTTCAGGTACCAGTGCTGGGGGAGAAGCCCCAAGTTCCTTTTCTAGCCAAGCCTTCTAGCCCAATCTCTCACCTTAAGCTTAGCTTGTCTACCAAGAAACTCCTCCGAGTCCAAAGGTTCCTCTTTTTCTTGGGCAGAGGGCCCACCATCTGTCCAGGCACCCATGTAAGACCAGGTAAGCTGGGGTTTTCTACTTCCAACACTCCCTGAATCCTGTCAGTTTTTTCCCACCCACCTGGCCCCTGGAGTTCTTCTATCACTTGCCCTGCCCATCGGTTCAGACCTTCCCACACGCACACCATCTACTAACCAGTCCTCAACCCACCCAGCACGCAGCTGCTCTGGTGCCTTCTCCAAACATTGAGTTGAACATGAGGCTCTCCTACACTTGGGTGGTCTCAGACCCTACCCCTCAGAGCCCCTTGCTCACCTCCCCCAGTCTCCACTGTCTACATCCATCCACACTCCTCCAAGGATCCTGCAGTCCCTGCTACAGCTGTATCATCCGACCTCCCTCTGAAGGGACCCAATGCAACCACCTCCAAGCCTTGCACCTGCTGCACCCACAGTGACCTTTGCACCCATCCTCACCCCACCAGCACTTCCTTCTTCTCAAATCAAGGTTTGTTCTTTCATGAAACCTCGTGCCAAAGGATCATCCCTAGCAGCGACCCTCCACCTGCACAGCAGGGATCCTTGCAGATGTCTCTATGGTGGAAAGGATGTTCTGCCTGCTGGGACCAGAGCCTCCCAAGGGAAGGACCAGATTGCATGTTGCATTTGTAGCCCCAGCCCAAAACACAACGTTAAAGGTTTTTGAAGGCCTTCAAAAGCACTTGCTGGGAAAACAGGTGGCTGGGTGGAGCGTGGATGCCTTTGAAGAGCCTGTGCTGTCTACTGATTGAGGAGGTAGCCTCTCCCTCACCCACTCACTGTATAAAGGTTTCCCTCTATCTCCTAGAGGGAAAGACAGTGGCTTCAAAACCACTTTCTTGACATCCTCAATGGATAGTCTCTCATAGTTCCTACAAGTTCTTTAGGTACCTAGTAAGCTATTTTTCAACTAACGTCTGATCCCAATTTCTCCAAGTAGTCTCATCATTAGGAGACCAGGGGCTGATTCTCCATTCAAGGTGACTGTCACTTGGGATAGGTCTTCCATGTACCAAGGATCTTGATATGGTCATGTAGCAGTCCCATCACTGAGCAAACCTGTGCATCTAAACATCACAGCAAGGAGATTCAGAATCAGACTTTCTTCCACTCACTGTATCTGCTCTCAAGGTCACAGGCTGTGATCCCCAGCTAGCTGCCTCCTTGCCTCAGGATAAGGGTGCCACCCCTGCCTCCAGAGCTCAGCTCACAGGGAAATCTAAACCCACCAATGGCAGGACCCTCTCTGGACTCACCATGTTCATGACAGTGAGGATGAACCTCTGCGCAGCCTCTGCCCCGTGGTACTGCACCATGTTGGCATCAGCCACCACCAGGGTCTCCACCGTGTGCTCATTGGTGAGCCTGATGGCATTCCTCCGCTCCCTCCAGTCCTGTGATGGCTTGTCCTTCCTGGGCTTCTTTTCTAGAAAATGACGGAGACATTTGTGCAGTTCTTGGATTACTGATTTATGAAACCGTAATAGGAAAGGTCCCAAGAGAACAGTCAGTCTCAAGCTGCCTTGGATGAGCCCCAAGCATGCAGAGCTCCATGTTTACATGGGGTGGCCTGAGTTCCCAGCCACTGGTAGCACTACAAGGGAGCTGGAGAAAGAACGTGAGGGGTCAGGCATCAAATGAACCTCTACCGTGCTTATCTTCACAGTCAAAGAGCTACCTGAGGCTGAACATCAGAACCTAGAAACCCATTCCTAATAGAACATGGAAAGCCACACAGAACAGGCAGGGAGAGACACCTGCACCCAGAAATGGGGGGGCTCTTTCAGGTGATGATACAGACATGCATGATAAGTACCTCCACTTCCCTAATGACATCTGGAACCAAGGAAACAGGCTTGGTTGAGGCCAGGATACTCACCTGTGAGATAAGCATTCTAGCAACTGTGCTGAGAGTCTAGAAGGGGCCACAAACATCAACAGGCAGAGAAGTATGAGAAAAGCAAGATCATAACACACACCTAGGTTGTTAGTGTGTTCTTCCCTCAAAACAAGGAAGGGTAATTAGTGGATGTGTGGGACCCCTCTACTGACCTTTTAGGTAAACTGTTCCTCCATATCTTACTTAGACAAACATCTATCTTCACTTACAGAGCCCACCTCTGAAGGTTGAAGGCTGCAGGAGGGCTGACAAAGTCTCTGCATGCAGCAATGACTCTGGCCAGCGCAGCAGGTGGAGATGAACGGAGCATACCCTTGGAATCCAAATGGGAAAAAGCAATTTGATACGCCTTCTTTCCATCTTAGCAGTGGCTTACATGGAAAGGGCTCTGCTACACTGTTTACACTGAAAACACCACGCGTGTGCTGAGTCTTCCTAGAGGTCACCTATCATCGCTCAGGAGCTGTAAACAGCGTGAACATGCTGCATCCCTGGGGCGGGTTTTGTAAACAGTAGTGCTGCTCAGCATGTTCTGTGATCTTGAGAACCTGCAAACCACAAAATCCCAAGCGTAGAGAGAACTGTCAATGTTAAAAAGGATTCATCCTTGAAAGTCCAATCTAGGGAGACCCCGTAATGTAGAGACATAGCTATAAATCCTTATACACGATTGGGTCCTATGAACAAGTCCTTTCTGGGAAATGAATAAGAAAATGAGCAAGCAAAAACTAAAATGTTAATGATGGGCGCCATGTGATATTCATTTTCCTTTCTTCCCTGGCACTTTTCAAATCTATATAATGAACAAGTAGTGATTTACTTATCCACTTATCCAAACAAACAAACAAATCTAAGTTTGTCAAAAATACAGAAGCTACTTTTAAACCCTAAATGATAAAAACAGAAGGCATCTGGAAGCAAAATATGTAACCAGACTCATCATTAATTTGTGAAATGCACGACAAGGATTTCTCCTCAGCCCACAGAAAGCTCAATTTCTAGCTAGCCTTCTAAGCCTCGCAGGGGAACAGGAGCGGGGCCAAGAGTGACGTCTTGGGTGGTATTGCTTTTGTGTATTAACAGAAGGAACAAGGCTCCTAGCTAAAAAGCTATGGGGCTCATACCCACATCCCCCAATACTAGAAAAGCAGAGCAAGGATGGTGCTCACAGTCTGGTCTTCCTGCACTTGCCAAGTCCAAGTGGCTCGATAATGACCAACCTGTCTGACTGGGGATTTGTAAAGAGACGCTCTGTTTCATTTTAAAGCAACAGAGTTGAGGGACAACCTTTCCCAAGGAGGAGCTTTGTTGTCACCTGCAGGCTAACCTTCACCCAGGCGAACGGCCACAGCTCACAGGTGGCCTCACTCGGAACTCATCTCCAGATGTCGCCAACCAATGTTCTCGCCTGCAGATGTTCCCACTGGCTGTGTTTTTACACTTTGTCATCGCATAGAAAGAGCTGCATCTTTTAGCGAGCCCTAACAGATGCACTGAAAGACCATGCTAAGAGCCTAAGCACATGAGACTGGAGAGCCCAGGTATGACCTGCCACCACCCGACAAGAGGAGCGGCTGCATCCTGAACATTTTACACTGGGTGACAATCTCCCAAGTCTACCCTCTAGAACTAATAATAACGCCTGCCTCTCTTTCCTCTCCGTAATGGATCTGACAAATCTATGGAACATGACATTATGGGCTAGACATAGTGGCGCAGCGTGTAGACCTAGCTACTTGAGAGTCTTGAGACAAGAGGGCTGCTTCAACTCAGGTGTTCAGGGCCATCCTGGGCAGTATAGTAAGGTCCTGTATCTAAACAAAACCAGATGTGAGAACAGTTGAGAGTGAACATGAGCTCCAGGGGTACCAAGAAGCAGGTGAAACAATAATGGGGCTGTGGTCTGAAAGGGTTGTCACTCTGGACGTCTCATTTGCTCCTATTGTTAAAGCCCCCGGTAGCATCCTTGGTGGAAAATACTGAACAAAGCCATGCAAAGGCATGAATTAAAAGGAACAAATGAAGATTTGTGCTTAATGACAGTCCCAGATTTTAGAGAAGGCCAGGCCTAATCACAAAAGGAGTGTCAGAAACCCTGGTTTTGTTCTTGCGTGGGGGTTTGTTTTTGCTGTTTTCTATCTCAGCTCTTCCATTTTTCTTTTTTTGGCATTTTTTCTAATCAATGCAAAATATTGTCCACATATTTACTTAGTATAATAGCTTGGTACTTGCATAAAGTATGCAACGATTAAATCAAGGCAACTAACATTTCCACCTCCTTGAATATTTATCATTTCCACTGCAGGAAGCCTTTGAACCCTTCTTCTCTAGTCACTTTTTGCAATAAATCATAAAGTGCTACAGTTCATAGTCACCTTACTGCGTGGCAGAATACCAGAACTAGGCCAGGATCATGCTTGTGACCTCAGTATTCAAGAGGTTGAAGCAGAAGAATCACAAATTCAAGACCAGCCTGGGCTGCACAGTAAGATCCTCAAACACAAACAAGAACTTCAAAACCAGCTCCTCCTACCAAACTGCACAGTAGTGCCGATTATCTAAGCCCTCTCCCTTCTCTGTTTCTCTTCTGGTGGTTCTCAACCTTCCTAATGCTGTGACCCTTTAATACAGTTCCTTATGCTGTGTGACCCCCAGCCATAAAATTATTTTGTTGCTACTTCATAACTGTAATTTTGCTATTGTTATGAATCACAATGTAAACATCTAGTATGTAGGCTATCTGATATGCACCCCCTAAGGGGTGACAACCCACAGGTTGAGAACCATTGCCCTACTCAGTCTTCAAACTGGATTTGGGGACTGGAGATAGAACATTGAAGACTTGAATTCTCTTCCCAAGCGGGTGTCCCACTTGGAGGTGGGGATGAAGGGAGGCATCACTTGAGAGGGGACCTACCTTCCCTCCACCCTCATCACCTCCCCCTCCACTAGTGTTCCATGGCTGCTACTGCATTGAGTAGGGAGCCTCAACATAGTTTGTGTTAAAACCCCTAAAGTGTATAAATACACCCTGATAGACAGATCACAGACACCACCATGCTCACAGATACCATCATTGCCTTCAAGGCAAAAGAAACCCCAGTCTCAGGATCACATAGTGCTAGGTTCCATCACTAGAGAGATCAAGTGCAGGTAGCAGGCCTGTGACTGGGTTTGGGGGTCCCCAACCACCTTGGGAGGGGGGCCTCACACTGTCAATCAGGACACATCCTGGCCAGATTGGACCCTGGCTCTCCCCTGCTACCCCAGACACCAGGAGTCATTTCTAAGGTCAAGCCCACAGCTTCCTTTGCCAAGGTGGTAATCACCTGGAGATCTTAAATAACTACTTCCATTTCTTTTAAATATTCCATTTATTCTCCCTTCACTCCGATTAGCCATCAAAGCAGACAATTTGACATATTTATAGGAGATACGCTAGGTCTTAGAGGATAAGACATGGAAGAGAAAAAAAGCTATGAAGGGTAGTCTAAATATTAGACTTTCACTATTTAAATAACTATTTGTTCTACAAGTTTGAGAACTCTCAAAAGTGCTGATGCAAACAGGGGCTGGGGAGGTGGTGCATGTGCTCTTATTGAAGCGCTTGCTGGGCAAGCATGAGTTTGAACCCCCAAAACCATGCAAAAAGCTAGACACGGCTGCATGCATGCCTGTAACTAGGCCTATGGAATTGGGATAGGCAGGGGAATTCACTAGGGCTTGCTTGCTACCAGCCTAGTTCCAGGTTCAGCAAGCGACCCTGTCCCAAAGGAACAGGCAGAGATTAAAAGAGCAGGATACCTTATGATCTCCTCTGGCCTCTGCACACACACAGGCACATGCGTCTGCACATGAAGGTGCACACGCACCACACAATACACATTTACCACGTTCATACATATAAGCACACACATTAAAATATATAATGGGGGCCAGGTGCTCTTGGTGCATGCCTTTAATCCCAGCACTTGGGAAGAGATGCAGGTGGATCTCTGTGCGTTCGAGTCCAGCCTGGTCTACAGAGCAAGTTCCAAGACAACCAGGGATACACACAGAGAAACCCTGTCTTGTAAGACCAAAACCAAAACAAGACAAAACAAAATATAAATAAGAATATAGTTACTGATTTTGTTCTTGGAAAATAAAAAAATAAAAAAATGGCTCAATGGCAAAAGGTTAATCTAGCATGCTTGAAGCCCTGGATTTTATCTCTAGTTCTATAAATAAATAAATAAATAAATAAATATATAAATAAAAAGGTATTGTTTAAATTAAGCAGTCTCTGGGGGGAAAACAGATAAAATATTGGACATGAAATTCTTCCCTGAATTCCTCTATCTCCTGCTGCACGAGATGCTAGTGCCCTAAGGCCATTCCCAGGGACGGTCTCAATGTGCTCTTTGTGCCCAGGCACAGGAAGAACATGTCTTTCCCCATCACAGAAGCAAATTACAGGGTAGAGAAAAACAGAGTGGAGGAAATAGGGGAAGATGCCCAAGGGCACTGGGCAACCTTGAGTGGACAGGCCCTTTAGGCCACCAAGGCAAAGTCCGGTGGCACTAATGAGAAATGCCGAAGACAGGTGCCAACCTTGGTGTCAGCCCTTCCCATATCAGCACTCCAAAGCCAGAAGCAGGACTGTGTCCTCACAGTGGCTCACGGGACAGGGGACAACCAGAGGCCAGAGCTTAAAATCAGACCTTGTCTCAACCACACAGACTACGGTTTTCTCCAGCTTATCTGTAAGTAAGGTAGGGGATTCCTGGAGACCCCTCACACCAGTGTAGGGAGTTATACAGAATTTGCCTGGGTTAAGAGGAAGCCATCTGTCCCTTCTTCTCACCTTGTAATTCAGAGATGGAGACTCTGTGAGTAGGACAAAGCAGCCCCATCAGATGGACCACTGCACTAGAGACAGAGGGGCATAAAGGGAGCAGATTCAGAGGGTCCTCTTCATTTTCGTGACCTCTTTGCATTCAAGAGTCATGAAGCCTTACTGAGTCAGAAGTCATGACCAGGATCCTCCCTCATGCCTTTCCCGCTAGAATGGATTGAAACACTCTTAAATCACAAACCAAAAGAAATCCTACCCAGAGCTTCCTCTTGGTGCCTCAAAGGAACCACAAGTGATAAGTGATATATGCATTTGTTCCCCAGTCCCCTCTCACTCTACTCCACTCTGATGCTGGGTCACAACACTGCCAGAGACCCGAATGCATGTCCATCTGCATTCTGAGTCACCATCTAGCAAAACACCCTCAGTGAGCTGCCAGCAACAGAGAAGGGTTAACACAGGCCAGAGTTCTTGACAACCCAACACTCCCAAATCCCAGATGCCCATGGCCACGCATCAAAGTCAAGTTAGGGCCTGGACCCAAATGGAACCAGCCACGGGTGCTTAGGTGTGGTATTAAAGTCCGTACAAACACACTTAGCTTACACACTCGATGCTCTCCAAAGAGTTTGTCAGCTCAAGAAAAAAAGAAAGAAATGCTTCTTTAAAGAATAAAATAAAAATTTAAAAAAGACAAAGACCTTGTTTATAGAAAACTATCTTTTTGACTTGAAATAATGATCCCATGTGTGCAGCTGAGGTCCCAGCCAGGTAAAGCTCCTGGCAGCTGTATAAATGCAACAACCTTGAAAAAGAATGCCCTCGTAGTTTCTGTTTCTTACAAGAAGGAGGGAAACTTTTTTTTTGCTCTCCAAGTATGAATTCTTTAAATAACTTCCTCCAAGGCCAAGTCATTTTTATAAAAGCTACCTTTTTTCATGTAAATTCCTTTAAAAAAAAGTGGAAAATAGCTGCTTTTTTTTCTTTGTGTGGTTACATTTCCAAATGAGGAACCCTTGAAGCTCAAATCATCTCCACTTGTGACCCATGTCTACACTCTGCCAAGGAAGTAGGACCAGGCCAGGGGAGCTGACCAAGCCCCACTGTATCTTTCCAGCCATGTTCAGAGCCACAAGACACCAAGCGTGCAGAAACCACTGCCTACAAGTAGAATCAGAAGATGCTCAGTTAACGGATCATGGTCCAGTACCCAAGTGTGGTATGCAGTGCCACAGTTTTGGGGACCATCAGGAAGGAACAAACAGGAAATAGGATTTAAAATTGCAAATTGGGTGAGTGCGAGGAAGAAGCAGCAGACAGTGCTCTGAGATAATCTAAGGGAGGAGGGTATATGAACCACGGTTGAAATTAAGAGCATTGCCAGTCAGCTTTGCATTACTACAATGAAATGCCTGAGACGGGTAATGTTATATCAACAAAAGGTTTATTCAGCTCACAGTTCCAAAAATTTCAAAAGCATTGGAACTTGTATTACAAGTTCTGTTCTAGTGAGGGTGGCAGCAGCTCACAGTTCTAAAAATTTCAAAAGCATTGGAACTTGTATTAGATGCTGCACAGGACACTTCCTGATGGGACTTCCTGTGGGTGGATTGGTCACGTCCTAAAGGATAGTGGAAAGGCAAGGGATGGATCAGAGTTTGAAAATGCCTTTTTGAGACATATATCCAAATGACATAAAGACTTTCCACTAGGCCATGTCTTCCAAGAGTGCCACCCTCTGGACCTACCTTTTAATTACAATGATTTCTTACAGCCACTCAAATGAACTGGTCACAGGATAGTCAGACCTTAGCAAAGAGGCTTCCCAAGGTCACAATGTGGGTGAAACCAAGGGGCAGGAAGAGTTAACCAGTGGGGATCATAGAGATACTGGTGGCAAGTCCAGTATGGGAACATTCTAGTAAAGAAAGGAGTGTCTCTCTGGGTGAGCTGGTAATGTTTCCTCCTGGCAGGCTTAATGGAATGAGGCAGGGCAAGTTGGATCCCCAGCTAGGGGACCTAGGAAGGTAGGTCTACCTTAATGTTTTTCCTCTTCCAAGACTCCTGCTCTCCAGTGAAGTCCTCAGAACCACCATGGTGTTCTGTCCACAGCAGGCTCTGTCTACTTTTCTGGGTTGGCATGACTATTCCTTTCCATTCTCTTCTGTCTGTCTTTCTCTTTCAGATACTGGCCACAATCTAAGTAGGCTTTAAATTCTGCATCATTTTTCCTAAAGCTTCTCTCCCACCATGAGCTGACCTTCACGCTAACTTAAATCAAGTGGAATGACCCCCTCGACACACACACACATACCACTTCCCTTCTCTATTTCCCTCTAGGGCAACTGCAAGATTTATAGCTTGTCTGCCCTAGAAATCTTCTTTTAAACTCTAATAGATTGTCCTCAAACTTCCATTGGAGCCAGTCTTTTTCATTAATAAGATTAAGACCCCTGAGAGAGAGGCCCTCTATTTTTTCTGGTATTATATAGTGCTTTTTTAGAACTCCCCAGGATTCTGGTAAGGTTTTTTTTTTGCCTACTTTTTAATTCTTAAATCAGCAGAGAAAATGTACCAGTTCTGACACCCTGAGACCGCATCAGCAGCTGTGTGTACCCAGGCCTTGTATCTGTTACTTTGCCATTGTTGTGGCAAACATCATGACCAAGGCAACTTTTGTTACCAGAGAGGGGGCTCCTGGTTTTTCCCAAC
This sequence comes from Ellobius talpinus, assembly GCA_001685095.1. Classification (NCBI taxonomy): domain Eukaryota; kingdom Metazoa; phylum Chordata; class Mammalia; order Rodentia; family Cricetidae; genus Ellobius; species Ellobius talpinus. The sequence goes on along the minus strand of LOJH01013028.1, from coordinate 6,760 downwards.
CACCTGACTAGCTTACACCCAAAATAACCACACAGAAACTGTATTAATTGAAACACTGTTTGGCCATTAGCTCTAACTTTTTATTGGCTAACTCTTACATATTAGTTTAACCCATATCCATTAATCTGTGCATCACCACATGACTGTGGCTTACCAGCAAGATTCTAACCAGTGTCCGTCTCAGGCAGAGGATCTATAGCTTCTCCCTCCACCCTTCTTCCTCCCAACATTCAGTTCTGTTTTCTCCACCTACCTAAGTTCTGCCCTANGGCCATTAGCTCTAACTTTTTATTGGCTAACTCTTACATATTAGTTTAACCCATATCCATTAATCTGTGCATCACCACATGACTGTGGCTTACCAGCAAGATTCTAACCAGTGTCCGTCTCAGGCAGAGGATCTATAGCTTCTCCCTCCACCCTTCTTCCTCCCAACATTCAGTTCTGTTTTCTCCACCTACCTAAGTTCTGCCCTATCAGGCCCAAAGCAGTTTCTTTATTCATTAATCAATGAAAGCAACACACAAACAGAAGGAACTTCTACACCAAACTTTTAGTAAGGGCTTCTTTTGACTCCAGCTCCAGAGGGCTGGAGTCCATCATAATAGGGAAGCATGGCCACAGGCACCAGGCATGGCAGCTGGAGCAACGGGCTAGGAGTTTGCATTCAGAACCACAAGCATGGTGTAGAGGGCAAACTGGACGTGGTGGACCTATTGTTACTCTCAAGGTCCTCCCCCCAGTGACGCGCTTCCTCCAGCAAGGCCATGCTTCTTAAGTCTCCCCAAACAGCACCATCTACTGGGAACCAAGTGTTCAAATTCCAAAGACTATGGGGGGCATTTCTCATCCAAACCATCACAGGCTTCAAGAAAAGAAAGGGGCATGGCATATTCTAGAAGCAGTAGGCCAAGAATCGGAGGGTGCCTGAACAACAGGCAGGAACAGACAGGGAAGGTCAACAGGAACGTGTCAAGTGTTCTTCCTCTTTATTCCATGAGTGAGATGCTACCTCAGGTCTATGTGTTGACTGTGTTACCCTGGCTACAATGAGGAATAGATTCCTATGGGCAGGGACAATATCTGGACAAGAAGGAAACCACAGGTGGAAGGACACAGCAGAGTCAGTAGGTGAAATTCACAGCACTGGGACTGACAGGCCGAACACGGGAAGGCCATAAAGAGGGGCTCCTGGATTGAGGATCCACAGTTACCTCATGAGTAATGGAACCAGTTACTGATTTAGGCATACCAGCAATAAAGAAAAGCATGGTGGTGGTTGGGGGGAGGGGAAGTATTAAGGTACAGTTCAGAGGTCTTGAAACTCGCTGATGGGTGCATAGACGCAGAGCTCACGAGAAGAAATAAAATCAGATGGGCTTTTAGGAAGAGTCAGCCAACCCTTCCGAGACAGCAAAACCACACAACTAGACTATATGAGGGAGAGGGAGCCAATATTGGACTGTGAGAGACAGCAAGGCCAGGGTAGAGGAAATGAGCAGAGTGGGTGGCTCTTCAGGGGAAACAGCAGGAAGGAGGGTGAGGGTGCTGCTCAGCAAAACTGAAGGTGGCCACAGAGAGGGGGCTGCAGGGAACAAAAGGGGAGAGTCATGAGGTCTCCAGGAGAGCAGGGTCACAGGTCAGAGACATCAATTGCCTGTTTCAGAGGTGAGGAAATGGGCACAACCTGGAGAACTCTGCGTAGGGACTAGAATGGGCAGAGAACCTCCTCAAGATGGACAGCTGAGGAAAAGGAGTCCATGAAGGATTTACCCTCAGTCCACGCCTGCTGCTCTCCCCTCCAGGGGCATCTGCAGACAGCAGCCTACAGCCAAGTAAGCAAGAACCAGGCTTTTCCTCACCACCCTCCTGCCCAGCAAAGAAAGCCACAGTTGATCAGCGAGCAGCCATCAGGCCCAGACCCCACACAGCTGGGCGCTGGAGAGGAGAAAGCCAAGTGAAGCCTTGTCCCTCTGAGTACTCATGGCTGAAGATGCCTGCTGAGAACCTGAATCCAGGAAATGGAAGGAAAAGCTGCCTTTTTGGTGATGGGGGGATGAGGACAGAACCTCCACTGTATTCAAAAAGAACAAGCAACAGAAAAAAATTAAGAAATAAAAGAAATGAAGGCAGGTAGGAAATGCAAGTCACACTCATCTAGAAAAAGTCTAAGCTGGTAAAAAGTCTCAGCATGACCAGCACAGAAAACCCCAAGTTAAGGAAGAATGCCAAATCTTATGGTTAATTTCACATCAATCTGTGTTCTTCTTCTCCACCTTGAATAAACATAAAAAATGTACTTGTAAATGAAACTATTATCATCTCACTTGATCTGTCACAAAGAACCACAGGCCGGGAGGGGGATGGGGCTAAACCCACCGAAGTGTAGTTTGTGGAAGCTGGCTGTATGGGATGGGGGCATCTCTGGGTCTGGGTCCCTCTCAGGGTTACGAAGAAAAATTCACTCTGGGTCTCTCTCCTTGGCTCACAGAATGCTGTCTTCTATTCCTATTCCCGTGTCTTTACATGTTGTATATTTCCAAATTCATTCTTTAAATCACCCCACTCTGCCCATCCCTCCCTCTGTGTGTGCGCATGTGTGTGTGCACACGAGCACACAAATATGCACTCCTACAAGTGTTTGAGCATGGCCATGCTACAGCGTGAATGTGGAGGGCGGACGACACTTTCAGGTGTCGGTCCTTGCCTTCCTCCTCTAAGATGAGATCTCTTGTTCTCTGCTGCATATGCCAGGCTAGTGGACCCACCAGCAGCCAGGCTTTCCCACTCCTGTCTCCGTGTCTCTAGGAGTTCTGGTTCACAGACACATGCTACTGCCTCAGCTTCTCATGGGCTCCAGGAGCCTGAGCGAAGCCCTCTTACCTGTGCAGTGAGTACTTTCCACAAAGCCATTTCCCCAGGCCCTCAAATTCCCCTTTCATATGGAACCATGTTACTATCAGGTCATCTCTTCTTTCTTTCTAGAAAGATCCTAACAACTGCAAATGCTGGTACATCCTGAGGTAATGGGAGTTAGGGTTTCAACATACAAATATATAAGGTAAAGGTAGGAGGTGGGTTTAGCCCTGACAGACACTTTCTTTCTACCCTTAGGAAGCATGGCTGGGCAGGTCACCACAGTATGTACAGCTCCCCAGGCAGGACAGTGTGGAGAGTCCCCATAAGATAATCACCTCAGAGCCATGCTCCCATGCGTCTGGCAGTTTCAAAAGCCAAAGAAAACACACCAGTGTTTGGAATTACCCTGGTCCTTTCGCCACCCGCTTCAGTGCAGCCCTTGGCTGAAAGATTAACTTAGGCTACTGGAGCCTGACAGCTTTATCTTCTAAGTTGATGGAAGAGAGGTGGGGGGTGGGGGTGAGGTAAATAGAACATTCCACCAACACACAGCTTGGGGGAAGAAATTAATTAATGTGTTCATGTTTCAACCAGAGCAAGACAAGACAAACAAAAACCTGCAGAGCAATCCGCCCTTCTCTGCACCTGGAATCCCCATCCCCCGTGGAGACCCTAGGCATTGTTTCTTTTCATCTTCCACGAGGAAGCACAAAAATCTTCAGACAGCTAAAGAATTCCTTGACCTTTGAAGGGGCTGGCTAGTAACCCAAATTCTCCAACTCCATTGCTTCCACCCCAAATCCAAAGGAAGACTCTGTTCCCCTCCCCCAGCTCCTAAAGCCTGCCCAGAGCCTGTGAGGTTCCCCAGTCTCTCCCCAGGCTGCCAAGGTTTGGAGAACTGGATCAGCTCTTCTCCCCCTTCCACCCACTACGCTGATGGGCCACACAGTGGGTGTTTTCGTTGTTTTAAAGCGAGTTAGTGAGAGAATGAAGTAAATGTATAAACAAGGGGAGAATAGCACTCTTCACTATTCCCAGAGCTGAGGAAAGAACAACATAGCTGTAGCCTATGGGCCTCTAGGCTGTTTGGGGTTCTTCTGGATGCGTCAAACTCCCACAGTCTTTCCACAGCACTGCATATTCATGAAAAGCCTGTGGGGTCTCCACCCCTAAGATGCAGGAGAACATCCGAACTGTTGGCTAACCAGCACAGGGAGGGGAGAAAAGGCCATGTTTGCCTTTGGGACCTAGCCCAAGTCATCAGAATGTGATTCATTCCTAAAGAAACCTTCCTCAAATGCAAGGACCCTGGGAGTAAAGGGTCCTTCTCAGCCACAAGCTGCGGCCCTTCTGGCCCTATGGTAACCCTGGTCCAACTGGGCTCCTACCCACAACCTTCTGATGCCCACAAAGGATTACCAAGAAGTTACCAATGGGTCCTTTAGGACCAAGGGCAGTCATTACCTCCCTAAGTGAGCAGCCTTGAGTAACACTAGAGTAAACAAACAAGACTGGTCAGTGGAGAGTGAAAATCCACGTTGTCTAACTCCGTCTCACGAGAACATCTCACGCGCAGCTTTTGGGGTACCCTGTAAAACCCAACTAGAAGACTGAAGGGTTTGACTTTCTGCTATGCTTTAGTTTCCTGTATATTTTCTCACATCAGTTAGAGTTCATTTTATCTTCTCTAGAAACTGACTAGGTGTTTTTTTCTAGGGGGTTACCTTTATCATTTAAGAGGCATTATCTGATTCTGATAATTCATATAAAGAAAAGGTAGAATTTGGGCTTACCGTTTGGTACCAAAAAAACCCTCAAAATCCTGCCTTCTCCCACCCCCTTTACTTCTGCTTGTAAATATTTTATAACCCTGGGATATAGTTCATAATTAAAGTGCTACACTTTGCATTTTATGCCACACCCACTTTGTTGAGACTATGTGGTCTCACGCTCTCACTGTATGGTCAGGTGTTCCTCCCAAGTGCTGGGATCCTAAGCATATGCCATCACTTTCACCAACCTTTAATTCTATGAGAGCTTCTTTAAGATGAAACTCACATACTATACATGCAATTCCCATAAGCATATATGTTCACAGGGCTATGGAGCCACTATACTTTGGATAGTTTAATTGTCCCCCTAATAAATGCTACCCACTCCTTATTTTTCTCTGTCTTCCTCCACTCCACCCCTAACAAATTTAATCCTTTCAGTCTGAAGCTTTTCTGACTCCAGGCATTTCACACAAGTATGTCATATGTTCTGTTCCGCCTCGCTTCTTTAATTCACAGATCAATTCAAAGTTTATCTGTGACTGATGAAGCACATATCTGCATATGGTTCTTCCTATAGCCAGGCTAGATTCCACCCACAAACATACTCATTTTATATACCATTTACATGTAGATGGGCATTTGGGATTTTTTTTCCTTTCTTTTTCCTGTGAATAATACCACTCAGGACATTGATGTGTAAATTTTTATACCACGTTTTCAAGTCTCTTGGATATATAAATTAGAAGTGGAATGGCTGGGTCATGTCCCAATTTTCAAAGTTTTAAGAAACTTCCAAACTGTTTCTAAAATGGGTGTCCGTTTCCTAGCCCCAGTAGCAGCACGTGAAGGTTTAACTTCCCTAAACCTGTCAAAACTCATTACTGCCCACCTTTTCTTCATTATCATCTAGCCGTTACAGGAGTGGTCATGAAGTGGTGTCTGCGGGTGATTCTGATGAAATTTCCCTGGTGGCCATTGGTGCTCAGCATCCTGCAGACTGACCATCTGCATTGTCTTCTTTGTAGAGTCATTTGAGTTCTGG
>LOJH01013026.1:14028-25135 GCA_001685095.1 Ellobius talpinus | reverse complement strand
GGAGGAGGAAGAGAGGGAGAGAAGATAGCTCAGCAAAATAGTTATGAAATGAGATTTTAAGAGCAGTCAAGGAATGTTTATGCGTTCCCCCAGTGGCTATGGTGAAGAGGTGGCCACGTAAGGTGGTCACAAAGCCCAAATCCATGGCTGACTCCTCAAAGCTCCTTAAAAGAATACTACATTTTAGCTTGTTTCTGAAAGTTTTCTGTATGCCATCTGGAACTCTTGGCAGTCTGTGTTCCAGTTTTGGTAAAGAAACTCATGGAGCTCAACCATCCTTCGTGTTGGGGGCATTTTTAAGAGTATCTAGGGAAGGTTAATAGCACCTGTGTTGCTGAATAATAGTCTTGCTTTATGTGAATTCTTGCCCATGGGAATAGCTTCCTCAGAAATATGTGATGTGTTTCATCATTTTAACCCTCACATGCTACTGATCTCCCTTAATCTAGTTATTTGTGTAGCACACAGAGCTACGTTTGCATGAGCTGAGCCACTTTATATGCAGCAGAGATCCTCCAGGGAGGAGGGGGACTTCACAATGCAGTACTTGCCATCCTGAGTAAACCAAGCCCTTTTAATCCTAGGCATCTGCCAGAAACTCATATGGTTTCAAAAGAAAGAAAATCAACAGGAAAAAACCCACCTCTCTTTTATTGTTGTTTTCTCTTATTGTGTACTTTTAAAATATTTATAACAATGAACCATTTTATTTAGACCAAAGCGGCTGCTGTTCAGTCAAAGCCGTGAACACTTTTTGTTTGCTAATTTAAAAAGCAGTTCAACGATTGGTTTATTATTATGAAGCAATGACAAAAGAGTTCTGGTGGGTTTAATAGTTTTAGCTTACGAGAGCTGTTGTTAATTTCATCTGTAGTGTTGCAGGTGAAAAAATGCACAATGGATAAATAGTCTATATTGGTTTAACTGAACATAATATATAGTGTGTTCTCGAGTTGTTTGTCTCAATAGACTATAGTAATCAAAAGTAATGAACCTATTATGTGCAGGACCTTGGAGAGCGTCGAATGGCAGTAAAAGTGTGGCACATAAAAGGTTTATTAAAGGAAATTAAAGTCCATCATTGCCACACCTGCTCCCCTATTATAAGTCCATGGCAAGTCAGTGCCTTCAATCACAACCTAGCCTCTGAGAGTGGATCCTAGCTCCGATTACCATGGCAGTCACATTGCCATGGCTCATGTCAGGCTTTAAGGACAGGAGCCACAGAGCATTTCTGCTGCCTGTCTCTCGTTTTCCGCAGGCGAAGCACCTTACTTACATTTAAGAATCCTGAAAATGTGCAAAAGTGAATTAAACTGAGAGGTTATTTGTGGGTTCTAGCAAAATGGGTAGATGTCTTGGGGTAAGAGTATATAAAAACAGAAGGGTTTGGACGCTTTTGTATCCCTTTGATCATTTGTTTGATTACACTCTAAAATATTCAGTAATGATTGGAATTTGGTACTTCCATGGACCTCACTTGGATTTTACGTTTCTTCTACATTTGAGTGATATCATGACTGTAATTTTTCAGGAATTCAGAGAGTAAATGTAGTTCACCGTTGATAGCTATAACTCCCAATGGTATTTTTTTTGGGGGGGAGGCACTACAAGCATTTGTCTTAGGGTTGTGTTTTTATATATTATGCATTTTCCTAACTTAGAAGATGTGTATTCAGAAAGCATCTAGAAAGCTGAAGGTGTTTGAAGTCAGTAAATAAGTCTGGATCTTTTGTCTTCCTGTTTGGAGGTCTCATTTCACAAGCACTGTGGAAGAGACAACCCTTTTTCAGTCTTTGGAATTCTATAAGTATGCAAATCATTAGCAAACACTTGTGGCCAAGGCCATCTGCACTCTTGCTGTTAGCATCTCTGGTTTCCAGCATCTGTAGTTGTGTCTCTAAATTCAGTGGTACTCTCAAACAGCCAGCCAGATTTCATAGAGCCGGAAGGGAATGCAGGACCATGGAAGGCTATACTCTGCTCTTCATAAAGATCTTCAGAATGGCTAATTACCTGCTTTCACAGTCTGATCAGTGACAAAGTAATGATCTCCGTACTTTGTGTTCACATTACAGATGGATGCAGAGGTTGACGATAAATCATTGCATACTCTCTCAAAAGGAATTGAAGGTGAGTTAGTGAGCAGGCTCCTGACACTGCCTACCACACCGTGAAGGATGGGAGTGCCTGTGCTTGTCCCTTGTGTGTAGTAAGAGTAAGTGAGAAACCTTTGGGTAGCAAGAGTGATGCTCTCTAGTGACAGGAGCAAAAACTGGATTGCCAGTTTACTGCTCAAGCTGAATTTTATTTTTATGCTGTCTGGCTTAGTAGTCCCAATCCCTACTTAGTTCAAGTGAAACGGTAACATTTGTTTTTTGATTCTTCCTGCTGGGAGTTCCAGGCAGCTCCAGAAAGTAATGTTTGGAAGGTTCAACTTGCTGGCTACCCCTCTTTTTTTTCGTAACCAACAGATGGTAATGTAATATTGAAATATAAACAGGCCCTTGATGATCTAAACAGCTGGAAAACAGGATTGACTGGCAATTACACCCCTCAAGGAAAATAACTTTTATTATAATTAGCTATATTTTTGTGACCCTGAATTCTAAGTGGAAAACTAGTTTGCCGTGGCTCTGAAAACATCCTGGAGAGCTGTGCTTCACCCTCCCCTGTGGTGTTCATGCCCATGTGGGAGAGAGCTGAGCCCTGCAGCCCTGTCTTCCTGGGAAGGTTTGGGATGTACAGTTCAGAGTGGCTACTCAAATGCAGTGTGCTTGTTAGCTGGGTGATTACATATGCAGTCAATGTAGTCAATTCCTATTTTACCAAAATCCAGAGGACCAGCATTTATCAGTCAGTCAAGGATGAATTTTTTTAGGTAAAATGTGTGCAGTTGTTGCCATTGACCGATGCATCCCAAATGCAAAGTAATCCTGTATGCAGTATGGACTTTTGTCCACTGAAACAGAGCTTTTACCCTGTACTAGCATTTAGTTTTATTTTAAATGACGTTTGAAGTAATCATATCCTGTGTCTTTAAATTTGACATAATGTGTTTCTAGGGCTTTAAATTTTTGTGCAGCAAACTTCTCAATGGGATATATACTTAAGAAAAATAGTCAATTTCTTTTTTATCTCTTTAATTAGAATAAGCTTGTGCTTGCTCTAGATAGCAGGATTTTAGAGATTGGACTGTGTGTCTTTTATTTGGATCTTTCAGAGCATACCACTCTACCACACTTTCAAGATGTGGTTCTTTTAATTTGCAAATATTTTTGGTCTTTATTTTTATTTTATTTTATTTTACTTTTGGCAATGCACACACAGCCTTAAACAGAGCCAACATGTTCTTTTCGAAGTGAACTACTGTTCTTGTGAAGCGTGAGTAATTTGGAAAACCACCTGTTGTCTCCCTCCATATGCTGCTTACCCCTGTGTAGGCAGGTATTTACCAACATGACTTCCTTTAGCTCCCAGCCTTTCAGGCAGAAATTCAAAGCACTTTCTTTTGAAAGGCTGTTGATATTAACAGTGCTGAAGCTTGCTCCTGTCTCCCGTATGGAGGAACTGTTTGGGATCAGCTTGAAGCACTTACTAGTGAAGTTAACATTTCCCTCCAGAAGCTTGCTTACTGGTATTAAATATGGATGCACAGAGCTGTGTTGTGGCACACAAGTAGACGCTTGCGTAGAATCCCTGAGCCACCAGATCTATTCTCAGAACCACAAAAATAAATAAATAATAAATAAATAAAAGCGGTAATCTTGAAATTCTTTTAAATAGTTTCTCACTGGGTGGTGGTGGTGCACACCTTTGATCCTAGCAATTGGGAGGCAGAGGCAGGTAGAAGTCTGTGAAATCAAGGCCAGCCTGGTCTACAGAGTGAGTTCTAGGACAGCCACGACTGTTTCTCAGAGAAACCCTGTCTTGAAAATCCAAAAAAAAAGAAGGAAGGAAGAAAGAAAGAAAGAAGAAAGAAAGAAAGAAAACATTTAATAGAGAGAAAAAATCAAGGTTTTCTTGTTTCTGACTTTTTTTCAAAATACCTCTAACTTCAGGTCATTGGACAGTCTCACTCACCAACAAGGAGCCAAGACCACCCAGTGTACCAAACCTAGAACGAGTCTGTTTTGGGGCTATATTGTCTGCTTTCTTATTTCCAAAACAACCATAGTGAAAGAAAACTCATTCCATTCAGTGAGAAGCCAGGTGGTGTCTGTCCTAGCCAGTAACTAGTGTTATCTCTGGGTAGGGGAAAAGTTTCAGTCATACGGTTTAAAAAATAAACTCAATTGAGACTCTTTCTTTTCTTTTCCTATCTTTCTTCCTTTCTTTCTTTACTCTTTCCTTCTTTCTCTCCTTCACTTTTGTTTTTGTGAACAGTACCAATGGATTCTCTGATCCAAGAGCTCAGGTAAGATCTCCCCTTCGTGAGTCTTTCAAATATTAATTGCTTAGATTGGTTTAGAATGAATTGTCTTTCTCCAGCCTCCTTGCTTTAGAATGAGGATCAAGCCAAAGAGTAACTTCACCTCAACTCTTTCTAACCCTCAGGGAAGCAGAGAAGAGCAGCAGCTGTACTGATAATGGGGCTGAAAATATTTTATCTAATGTCCTAATTAAAAAAGAAAACTTTTTGTATAATGTCAGTGATTACCTGCCAGTGATTACTGGCCATGTCTTTTCCATATGCCTGTATATCATGTGTGACTGGATTTTGTACTGATGGTCCAGGAGACTGATGAGTGAATTACCTAGATTCTAAGTTATTCAGTTTAAAAAAATGATTAGATATTTTCATCAGCTGCTACTTTCAATTTTTAACCTACACAGTAGAAAATATTTGACTTGTTTTTTAGCAGGTCCTTCTATTTCCATTTTAGGTATTCTAACTTGGACAATGTTTGGAAAATGCTACCTTACTGAGTAATGCTGAAATTCATTGGGGTTTCATTCATAGAATTATTGTCAAAGTATAAACTTTAAAAGTAAAATACAAAGAGAAAAGAAAGGACTTTTGGTGGGGGAAAAACACAGTATGAAAACACTTGCTTTGAGGAGCACGATTGCTCTTGCAAATTCAGTAAGTCCCCACTCCATGAACTGGCCTGGCTTTCCCAAATCAGAAACCTCTGTTTGTGTTCTCACGGGAATGTTCGACAAAGGAGTGTGAACGTGTCTGACCTACTTGCACTGCAGAGGAACATACTAACAGGTCATACACCTTATTCCAGACTCTGCACTTAGAAATTCCCTGAAACCTAGGCTCTTATTTGCTTCCTCTTTTATGTGATTGAATTTGTCTCAGCATCAATTCATTTGCTTGTTTGGAATTCTGGTGTACTTCTTTATGAAAAAAATGCTAGCAGGAAATCTATAGGTTTGCCTGGGTTAATGATATCATCGTTGAGAATGTAAAAGCTGGAACAATAAAAGCAGGACATATGCACATACACCTGGGCCAGATTGCAGTATGGAACCATGACGTGAAATTGCTTGGCTCATTTAAAATTTTGCCTGTTAAACCTTCTCTTGTTTAAAATTCCTGAGTTGGGAGGCAGATGTTTAAATGATCCTGGGGGAGGAGATCACTCGATGCTTGTGGTACCATCTTTTGTGACCATGTGGCTGGCCTACCTATGGCAGTAACCACAATACTTTCAAGGATCCAAACCATTCACAGAAAGGAAAGGGACCTTTTAAGTGATAGATCCTAACAAACACCTTGAAAGTGAGAGAAATGTGAAGGCATAATATGCATGCATTGACCTAGTCAGAGTGTCCGCCTCAGATGAAGATGCAGGTGGAGCTAAAGAGAGAAGCAAAATGCGGGACATGTGTTATGTAACGTTATGGAGAAATTACTTTTTGTGTATGCTATTAGTATTAATGACTATAGTAATAATAGTATTTTTGAGATCTTATATACCAGATGCTGCTAATTTTATCATCCAAATACTTCATTTAATCCTCACAGTAACCTTATAAGATATAAAATATTATGGCTGCAGTTCTTAGAAAAATACATGGAAATTAAGAGCTTATGCAAATATCCCATTGATACACGGCTAGTACATCATCCTTACTCTTGGCTCACAGGTCTGTTTCTCTTCTGGGCTGTGTTCTCTCTCACCCACAACCAATCCAGCCTAGGGTGGAAATCACAGAGGTACTGTCCCATGGCCTGGCACCTCAAGAGGCTAAATCTCAGAGCATGGCACTCAGCTCTATTGAAAAAGTCTATTTCTGGATAAAGAATTCCTTGTCTCCTATTTCTATTAAAATTACTCATATCAAATATTCCATTTTACCTAATCTGTTAATAGAGGAATTCAGAAAGAAGGCAATTGTGGCTGGGGAAATTCACACATTTTCTGGCCTTTTAAATGAGAACGATTTCAACAAAGTACTTCCTTAAATTTAGTCAGAGTTTATACTCAGTAGGACGGCCCTGCTTAGGCTTTCTTGATCCCCAGCTGTTTCTCACAGATTAACTTGACCCAGACATAGACTCTATCTGCCATTCTGCATGTATCTTACGAAGGAGGGTAAAGTAACAATCTTAATGAATACATATGTTGTTGGTGTCCTTTTAATTTTTGTGTCCAGCTCCCTATACTCACTTCTAACTGACTCCACGGGTTTTTTTGCAATTGAGCATCACAGCCATGTGTCTGAATTGTAAATGTCGGTAAGAGATGTGGAAGGCTCCCCAGACAAGAAGTTATCATGATAGAGAACGCTGGTACGTTTATATAGTTCTCGTTCAAATGAGCTGCGCATGTTCCTGCTTTCAGAGTGATGACTTACAAGAAAAAGTACTAATACAAATGAAGCTAATTTCAATATAGTATTTATTGTTCATGGCACTAAGAAAAGTTGATACTGACATTTTATCTTCTTATTTTCCTGTATGTCAGCTATTGTCATCACCATTAAAAATCCGCAGGCCCACCTTTAATAATCACCCTTATTAGCATTTTCAGTTTTCCTCCAACAGTCATGTTACAGGTGGCCCAGAGAGAGTTTTGCTGTCTTCCTCAGTCATAACCACTGTGTTATCGCTGCTCTCATCTTACTACTGTTTCCTTATTCCGGAATTGTCTCTACTAATACTGCTAACTGGCTAGTGTTGACAGTCAGTCCACCCCTACCTCTAATTAGGAGAGCACACTCTTACCTCTAAAATGACTTGCTTATGGGACTCCTTAGAGAGACAAATGAAGACAAGGCCTTCCTGTCCTTCTGTGGTTTATTGCTGCTTACCAATTTGTTGGCTTATGGAATGTCTAGTTTGATGTCTCTTCTTACTTTATTTTCTCCACAATTTTATTTTCCTTAAAGCCCCATGTTTGACATTTTAAGTTTTAAGTTGCTGAGTACCTTATAAATTCTAATCAATAAGCTAAAAAAATTAATGCTTTGAATATAAGTGAAACTTTTCTAACTTATAAAGTTAGACGGTATTCTTTTTTGTTCTGTTTTAAAATTTTTTAAGTACAGTCTCATTTTAATACTTTATGGATTCAATTTTAATAAAATAATACTTCAATTGGTAGTTAAGATTATATTAAAACTGCATAAATATTTCTAAACTCTAGATAACAACTAAATGAAATATTAACAGAAACTTATTTAGTTGATAGAAAAGCATCTTAGTATCTATCAGAGGAGCCTTTTACAGGAAGATGAAGTTTGCTGCTTAATAAGAAAACTTAGTAAACTATTTCAATACTATCCTGTACTTGTGAACTTTATAAAACCTGATAGCATTTGGCACTGAACTTGTTACTGAGCGATCCTGAATCAGTCCATGTTGAATCAGCTCTTGAAACAGTGTATACGGTGTCTAATTAGATCCACACAGTAAGCTTGTAAAGCAGTCAGGACAAATGATATTAGCTGCATTTAGCTTTTGAGCTGAATACAGGGCCAGGACCTGCTTAAAGCACAGTCTGACTGAGTTCCGAGGCAGAACACAGGTTCCGTTTGCCTGTCACCTCCTGTAGCCACTGTGGAGGCAGTCCTTGGTGTCCCATCTGCATTAACTTAAACTTTATCAGTATATCCCATCTTAAAAACAAGCTGCTGCAATTCCTTTACTCCTGGAATACCAGCTATAAAGAAAGCACCACCTTTTGCTTGTTCCCATGCCTTGGCTGTGACTTTAAATGAAAATGTTAAGAAATGACACAAAGCCCTGTCTTCTGTATTTTTTTATTTCCTTACTGGTGAGCTAACAATGGCCTTGAACTTTGCTTTTGCATTGTGAGAAAGGTGTTGGTCTAGACATGAAATTCTAGCCCATCTAGTACCCTTAAATCAAATACAAATGATCCATGAGTTCAATGTCCTCTATTCCATCACCCATGTTTACAAATCACCCATGTTTACAAAGTGTTCTTTGAGCCTGCCAGGGACTGAAGCTCTACAGACTTTATTCTTTTGTTCATCCAGAGCCATACAACACCTAATCACTTAACACTTACAGTGTTAGGCATTATGAGTAATCAAGACATGTTGTAAAACATCCAGGAGGGCATGCACAGGACATGTGGTATCACTATGCCATTTTAGACAAGACCCTTAAGCATTGCAGGGTTTGGTCTCTGAGCGAGGTTATGGAAATTGTAACCCAAGGATACTGAGGCATTTTTTTTTGTGTGTGTGTGTGTGCATGTGTGCATAGTGATTACATTGATAGCCATGGTATGTTCTACGTTACGTTATATTTCCTGCAAGAAAATACTAGGGAGCTAAAAAGTAAATGCTCATAAAAATTAAGAAACTTCAAAACAAATTGTGAACTAAAAGTGTGTTATGCCTTCCTTATCTCTTTCTTTCATGCTCACATACTATCCCAGGGAAAGTGGTGGCCTCTGCCAACCCACTGTTACATAGTTAAAGTCAATGCAATTAACATCTCTAGAAACCAGGACTGTTGCAGAATTCCACTACCAGAATGTATTCAGTTTAACTGTGCAGATTCATTTGCAATTTACTAGGATGTTTTTCAGAACATCGTTAAATTTCCTGCTCGTAAGCAAAGGAGGAATGTGTTTCGATATTTATCCTCCACTCCTTCTTCTGCACCCATGTAGTGTTGATACAGTGAACTCATAATGGACAACATAGTAAACCCATGAGATCAGGTCACAGCATCTTCAGAAGGATGGGAGCAAAGTGCTCCCATAGGCAGTGAACTATTTCACTCTAATGTCTTCAAGCCATTTCACAGCAGATATAATATGTAGACTTTCAGATTTTTATTCTAAGGATTCCCTCAAATTTGTATTTCAATCAGATCCCCAATACTTCCTTCTAAGAAAAAGTCTCCTCCCCAAGTTGTTTAATTGTAAACATTCTTTGCAGGGGAATGGGTGAAAATGGAGATAATGATATTTGTAGTTTCTGTTTATTTTTGAGATTGTAATTAAATATGAGCAATGCTGCAATCAACAATAAGTGCAAGTATATCTGTGAAATAAAAAGCAAAATACTCTTTGTATCTCCATCCTGTTACAGGTTATGGCTAACAGAATTCGCCCCTTTGTCTTTTCCTGTGTGGGATTTTTGCTTATTCTTTGCAGCCTAGGACTCACAGCATCTCGTCTTTGTCGTGCCCCGTGACATGCTAGACAGACTAATACTTTCTTCCTGTGTTCCCAAAGCTTTTCTACTTCTCTCTTTTAAAGCACCAGCTACTTTGACTCATCGCCCTTTTGTTATGTTCTTCCATTTGTCTACACACTGAAAAGGAAGTAGATTCTAGGCCTTCAAATGCACAGTTAGATGGGAAAGACAAGAGAGAGGGAACAGAGTAAATAAAAACCTTATCAACCTTATGTAACTTTATGTAACAGGCACTTCTTTAAGTATAAGGAAATACATTCTTCTGTGTATCCGTATGCTCTTTAGAAATAAAACACTCTTACATCATTAACCTCTATTCATCTTTAGAATAAATCATGCTAGTGGTTTATTGAAAAAAAAATTTACTTAGCCTGTTACTTCTTTCCAACTATTTTAGAAGTAGATGGGGGAAAATAACACAAGAACACATTCCTTGAGGTAGAGCAATAGTCAGTTAATAGTTGCTAAGGGAGGGAGAATCATTCTTCTCTATGATAAACTCCTTTATAGGCTATCAAGTTCCTAGTGGTCACCCTCCTCTCTGTTTCTGTCTCTGCCTCTACCTCTCTCTCTCTCTCTCTCTCTCACACACACACACACACACATATACACACACAAATGTACATATGAATGTAAAAACAATTTAAAATGAGGTCATGAATTTGAGAGGGTGTAGGGGCACGGGAAGATTTAGAGGGGAAAAGGAGGTAGAAATGATGAAAGCATAGTCACAGCATACAGAGGTTAATCCCACATCAGTTATGTAACTATAGTACTTATGTATGAGATTCTCAAAAAAAATCAGTTTAAAAAAGGGACTGCCATGCTTCTTCTTCCAAATTCTTAAAGTCTTTCCACTGCCTTGTACCTTTACTTAATTTTTTGAGAAAAAATTATTAAATTGTGTTAAGGACAGCTACCATATTAATCTAGCCATGACTCAGTTAAAGCCAAGACTACTTAGACAGCAAGGCTTCTGCTAGCCCCTCAGTTATAAGCCAGCCAGTGTGTATTTGTCTCTAATTTATTTTTGTACCGTCAATAACAACTCTTATCTATCTTTTAATGTATTGAGGTACCAAATGTAAAAGTGAAGTGCTTTTTTTCTTTTTGTCAATACCTACTGTGGTCTGATTTGGTCATTTTCAGTTAAGAAGAGTAGACAAAATGGACAGAAATAAACACCACTAGTTCTGAGCGAAGGGATCTGAGGACAGGTAGCTCACACACAAGCCAATACTCCACGGAAGTCTGTGCACACACACAAGTCCAGGGCTTAGGCTGGCAGGTGCTGCAAAGCACAGGGACAGAGCTCCGCCTGAGCATTAGCTGTGCTGCTGTCCTCCCGGTGAATCTGAACAGCAAACAAACTCCCACCTGCCAAAGATTCACTGAGGGATGATTCTCAAAGGTGGGATTAGGGGGGATGGGAGGATGGGGAGGGAATTGGGAGGAGGGGAGGAGGTGGAAA
>LOJH01013026.1:0-13918 GCA_001685095.1 Ellobius talpinus | reverse complement strand
GGGGAGGAGGTGGAAAATTTTTTTAATAACAATAAAAAAAGTGTCTGAAAAATAAAGAAAGGCACCTCTGGGCCTCATGCCAAATCAAGTGCAGACTGAGTCTCTGAACCTTCCTGATGTGGGAGCCACAGAGTCGACTGTTATTCCAGGTTAGCATGACTAAGGGAGGCCTGCAGTTTCCTCACAGTGTCCATGGTGATAGCTATAGAGCTCCCCTCCCCCCCCACACCCTCAGGGACCCTGAGCCCTTCTTGCATGAAGATTCCACAACATAGCCAGGGGTCTGTGTGCGGGTGGATCACTGAGCTTAAAGTAAGAGTTGGAAGGCCACTTTTCTACATTCATTCTCAAAAACACATGTTCTCTCAACATGGCAGATATGTTGATTTTCTTCTACCATGTATGGCTAGCTTTTCTTTGATTTCTCTAGTCTCAGGACACTGGGTTCCTCGAGGTATTTCATTTTCTATACCCGTGCTTCTCTGAAGATATCTCATTTGGCCTTTAATTACACATGCGTGAAAATAAATCCACATCTCCTGCTCTCCCTACTTCCTTGAACTTCAGCTGCACAGTCATCTCCAAATGAGTTCCCTGGGAGGATCCTTTGTATACAAACTTGCAACCAGATCCTCTCTCATCAATCAAGGATGCCCCCTAGCCTTCCTCATGTTAGTAAACGGGGGAAATGTAATCTATGAGTTGACCCATTTCTTCATATGGTGTATCCTCTCTGTCCAAAACTGTGTGCAACTGGCCATTCTACCTGCACTTGTATCCCTGGCCTTCCCAGCTCCCCTGTCCTGGAGCTTGCAATGGCCTCAGACCTTCCTGTGCCTCCAAGTCCATAGGATGCTGTTTCCCACTTGACTGTGTGGCTCCTTCCCTTACTTATTCCAAAACCTAACTCTGCCTCCCTGTTGACAAGACTTTCCCTGATGTAACCTTTGCATCTTCAAGTCCCCACTCCACAGCTCTTCCTATCCTTCACATTTATGTTTTGTGGGGGGAAAAAGTCACAATCTGTCCTACAGTCTAGTTGTGTTTTAACATTATTTCTAGTATGCTACTTTTATGACATGAAAATTGTCATCTACTACCCCACTGATAATAAATACCTCATACAGGACAGAGTCTGGCATAGACTAGATACTAATGAAAATACGGACTAAAGAAAGGGATTCTGATAGCTTCAGAAAATATTATGAGAGATAGAAATGGTTTTAAGAAGTAACAGCCTTTAGTGCTTGAGGATTCCTCTAAAACTGGCTGTTATTAACAACAAAGTGGCTTAAGCAACCCATTCTCTCTGGAGTATGACTAACTTACAAGTTCAGAACCCAGAGCAGGCTCTGCTTAGTGATGGGCTAAGTTAGACTATAAGACATAAGCTCCCAGCAGCCTTTTTCTTGGTTGGTAAGTGTTGAGATGCTTGAAAGCTGGTTACAAAGGACGGATATGTAAGAACAGATGTGAACTCTTAAGTCCCTGTGAAGCACAGTTCTTGTCATTACTTTGGATGCAGTTCTACTGGCTATGTTTGACACGAGACTTCAGGGATTTAAGAGTAATAACAAAATGGTATTCAAGGGAAAGGCTTGGTAGGTAAAGTACCTTTAACCAAGCGTGATGGCCTGAATTTGATCCCCAGAACCCATAATGGAAGAAGAGAACTGACTGCTACAATGTGCACATGCAAAAGATAACTAAGATTTTCTTAAACTGTATTTGCTAAGAACTAGATTTGCTTTTTATAATTTTGTGCTTTTGTGACTTAAGCCTTGATTTTCAACTCATTGCCTTGTCTAAAACAGGTGCAGAGCAGTTGCTAGGCAGATGAATAGACAAAGGTTGCAAACATTCTAATCTCATCATTTTAATTCAGGAATCCTTACGAATAAGTGATTTATAGACTAGCTTTCAGAAGTCTACCCAATGAGCATGTAAGTCAGAAGATACAGTGAGACTCTGGAGCTCCCCCTCCACCCAGGCCCATAGCGCCACCTGTGCTCAGGAACTGTGAACATGCCTCAGCACAGCCTGCTCACTGGATTCTGAGCACCATGAAGCGGGTGCTGCTACCCACACCAGTTAGATAAACGAACACCAGCTCAGAAGACTATGAGGCGTTAGATGCAGTCTTCAAAAGAATACTGCAAAGAATACATCCCAAAGGTTGTCGGAGTCCTGTGCTTTGCTTCTCTGACAGAATACTGCAGGTCTAAATGAACTACAAGTGTATTTATTTGGTGCACAAGGAAAATCAAAATCTAGGGTTTACAAAGTTGCAGTAAGAGCCTTGTACTCCACCATACCTGGGCAGAAGATATCACATGCCAAGAAAGATGAAAGGAACACAAAATTCTCTTTATAACTCTCCTGTACCTGTGGAGACAGAGTCCTTAGGTCCCAATTACCCCTTAAAGGCCCCACTTTTCTATATTTTGCGAGGATAGTTCACTTTTATATGAGTCTTGGAGTGATCTTGAAACCACAAGTTTCAAGACTTGAACAGTTGTATAATGATCTGTATAAAAATAAACTGGGAGAAGTCATGTTATGAAATATTAAGCAAGAATAGTTGGTGACAACATGGTTCCTACAACTGCCACTGATGAATAGAAATAGCAAGGTACAGCCTGAGTATTAAGGCCTGGAAAGCAGATGAAGAATCGGAATAATCTGTCTTGGTCCCCAGAAAAGGAAGGAAGTAGCCAAGGAGCGATAGCTTCAACAGCTCATGTATGGGGTGTGAAGGCAGACCTAGACACCCAAAGGTGCTATAATAGCTGTGAACAACGTGTACAGACACCATGTGCCGATGTCATTTTTGTTGGACTTCTTCTTAAATCAAAGACAGGTTTTATTATTTTTTTTAGCTCATTTGTTATTTACTTACTTATTTTGGTTTTTCTAGACAGAGTCTTACTCTGTAGCCCAGGATGATCTGGAATTCCCTATATAGTCCAGACTATTAGTCGCAAACTTGAGGTAATTCCACCATTGCAGTCTCAAGTGGTACAATTATAGGAACAAGTTATAAAACTGAGTTTAGAGACAGCCTCTAGAAGCAAGTTGTTTCTAGTTCAGTGGTATACTTGGCACTAAAGTATTTCACAATTTTCCATGTATGCATATATCTTCACATACCCACAATTCTATCTGCAGGTTATAGCAATGTGTCAGAGGAGATGGCCCATACAGAGTGAGTACTCACCTGTTTCAGCACACAATTCCTCCTTTGAAACTCCACTTAGATGTGATGAAGACTGAAAAATGACTTAAGATGTGCATTGATGAAGATGAGGATAAATGGCAGCATCACAATTGGGAAACATCCATTTTAAAAGACCTTGTGCATATCTCTAGGTTCCAAGGATTTTTAGTACAGGAATAATGAGAAAAACAAAGGGTGTATTTATGGATCAGATCTCTACATTCAGATAAATGCCAGCAAATAAATTGATATTTTTGTTGCAGGTGTGAAGTTGCCATGTGGTCTTGAAAAAGTACTTTGTCTGAGTTTCTAAATTGCATTTATAGAACAAGTTCTGCCTTCAGGGATGCAGTTTGTTCTGGCTTATTTTCTCTCCCTCAGTGATTGTGATGTTGTTTCTGCCAGGCTTTGACTTATTGTGTCACATACATGTGTGTGCCCACAGACTAAGTGGTCACTTTTTTCCTTCCACCTCACATTTTACATCCTTGCTCCTCTGCATTCTTATCTCTTCTCCCATTTCCTGTCTTGAAGAACAGGAAGACGTCTGTACTTTAATCACTGATGACTGTAATATTTTTGAGTCTTAAAACTCTTCTATAGTAACTCCATGGAGTTTGAGTTTTTCTTCACAAAGCAAAAGTCAACAACTGGTGAGCTTTTTAGAACGTGTTGACTTTTTCTTTGTCAAGTAGAATCATCTTAATAGTAAGGGAGTACCTGCCTTCCAGACACACAGGAATCTGTAATGCAGTTTTTAATGATTTAAATATTTTAAATAATTTTTATTAATTACTTGAGAATTTCATACAGCATAGTTTGATCTCATTCACCTCTAACTCCTCTAGATCCATCCTACTTTGTGTTCCTTTCTATTGCATTTTGTTTTGTTTTACACCATCAGATTCAATTGGTGCTCCCCAAATCTCTTTAATTTGGGCCCTGCCGTGGTCAGTCTACCAGAGGGGAGTAACACTTGTAAAGAAAACGGATTCTTCTTATTTTAGCAACTATCAAATGCCAATCTTTCTACAACTAACTAACTACAACTACAACTTACCTCCTCACCTTCATACTGGGAATTTGTCTGGCTTGGGTTTACACAAGATTTATTTGTTTTGTCATAATTGTTGTGAGTTCATATGTGCATCTGCCTTGTTGTATCTGTAAAACATGGCTTCTTTGTTTTCATCCATTATCCCTGCCTCTTATGATCTTTCTACCCCATCTTCAAATATCATCCTTGAGTCTTGAGTTAAAGGGTTTGCTATAGAGGTCCCGTTTAGGGCTGAGCACTCCATAGTCTTTTATTCTCTGTAGATCCAATGGTTGTGGGTATTCATGTTGTATACCATCTACTGTATGAAGAAATTTCTCTGACGAAGGTTGAAAGATGCACTATTCTGTGAGTCATCTGGGATGGTTCTAATACTATGTCTATTTAGCAGAGTGATATTAGTAGGTTCTTCCTAGAGCCTATGATCCTATCTAGTCACATGCAATAGTGTGAGATACAGAGGAGGTCTTAAATCCAATCAGAATGTGGTTGGTTGCTCCCATAACATTTGTGCAGCTATTGCACTAGTGGTCACATATTACAGGACAATTACTATTGTAGCTCACATGGTTCCCTTCTGTTTAAGATTTGTCATTACTTTTCTCCTCTGGTAGGGTGCATAGCACCTTTCGGCACCATAAAAGCTAATCAGTTATGGGCGAAGCTTTAAGGTCATTACCAACTCAGTTTTTCTGTTTTATGGACTTAAGTATATGGTGTCTTTAGCAACAGGGTCTTACTGTCAAGTTCTGGAGGGTAAGCAACTAAGAGCAATGGTTTGGGGGAGACTATGACTTGGGTGTTTTAAGAAAAATTTCTATTATGAGTGTTACAGAGATGATTTAATGTACCTAAAACTTAATCCCAATTAAAACATAAAATTATCTATTAGCTCTGGCCCTATGGAAAGAAAAAAATGATGCCAAATAACCTTGCCAATTAACTGAGTGTTCCACAACAGCAAACCAAACATCATTGATAAATAGCTACAAGTTATTATATGCTGAATTTATGACGTGGCTAATGGAAAAAGCTGAAATTACAGGTTTGTTGTTGGATACATGTTAGCCTAACAACATCTGTAGATGTGAGCATGATCACAAACTTTCAAGAGAAATTCCAATAAATCAGCTCAGGAGTTCTAGGGATTGTCCTGGTGCAATGAACCGTAGCTCTGCAACCATCAAGGCAGAAGAGTGAATTTGTCATTCTGAGTGATCCATTAATTTTTGTAGGAATTAAAAGGCCAGTTTCAAATGCATTCACAGGACTTTAGCTTTCTCTTGGGCCCTGTTGCAAGGAAGGCCATTTTTTTGTTTCCTGGCCACCCAGCAGCTCAGACTTGAAATAAACATACATAAACTGTATTATTTAAATCACTGCTTGGCCCATTAGCTATAGCTTCTTACTGGCTAACACTTATATCTTAATTTAACCCATCTCCACTAATCTGTGCATCACTATAAGGTCGTGGCCGACCAGCAAAGTTTCAGCACGTCTGTTTCCAGTGGCAGCTCCATGGCTTCTCCCTCTGACCCCGCCTTCTTCCTCCCAGCATTCAGTTTAGTTTTGCCTGCCTAGCTCTGTTCTGCCTTGCTCTGCTATAGGCTCCAAACAATTGCTTTATTAGCCAGTGATATTTATGGCATTCAGAGGGGAATCTCACATCAGGGCCCTGTTTCCTGTTATTGTGAACATGTAGGGCAAATAGACATGCTTCACTACCACATAGCAGTGCACCCACAGGGAGGTAACCAGGAAATGACTAGCTCTTCAAGTTAAAAATCAGTACAGAGAACATAGTATTTTACCAGATGTGACTTTGGGTGTGGACAAAAAGTGGGTCTATGATTATCTCATAAATTTTAGCAGAAATTTAGGATAACCTGCTCCTCATACAAAATGTACAATATTAAAACTGCACCTTGTTTGACAGTTCTGCAAGTTGTTCCTTAGATCACTATAAATAGGCATGCATATTAGAAGTATATCCTGTTAGGACAGGAAGAAATTTGCCCATCCTGTGTGCCTCCTTACCACTTCCTCTACAACTTACTGCCTGCTTCACTTGTTTTAAACTTAACTGCATTATTCCTCATCATGTTTATACTTTCTATCTTTTTAACTAGGAGTTCATTATTTAATACCATTGTTTTCAGTTTATATGTATTGATGTTTTGATTGCATGTAGGTCTGTACAACACGCATGCCTAGTGCCCACAGAGGCCAGAGGAGGGCATTTATCCCTTTGGATAGGAGTTTACAGATTGTTGCTAGTGGCCATGTATGTTCTGGAAATCTAGCCCAGGTCCTTTGCAAAGAGCAGCCAATGTTTTTAACCGAAGAGCATCTCTCTAGCCATTGGTTAAAAGTTCTTGATAAATAAATGCTTCACACTTGGCTGCTATTACAATGATCTAAGGATGTCAATGTAATATAAATGTCATAAATTTTAATCCAAGTACATAATATTCAAGGCTCAAAATGAATAAATGTCTTGATGGAACAAGATGACCAACATATATTAAAGAAACCTACCGTGTTGGCACATAGATGAGCATGTCTTTAGCCATGTTGAATCAGTGACTACTGCCTTTCTAAATGGCCCATCCACTCTGACCTCAGCTTATGGTCTCCCCCAACAAATGTTGTGTCTACTCAGGCTTTCATAATAGCAGTGTGTAATTCTCTGCTGTTGACATATCCTTGCTCCAGTACTCTGTGAGTTTTCAGTGCAATTCTCCCATTAATTTTTGCTTTAAGGTCCAGAAGCATCACTTCCTACCAAAGCTATCTCTGAACCAATAATAGGTTCTATCAAGTTGTATGTCCAACAGGGCCGATCATGCTGCAGCCTAACATATAGTGTAGCCACTCAGAGCAGGTTCTAGAACATCCTGTCTCTCAGGAATATTCCCAAGTGTAGAAGGTGCTATCCCCAGAACCTAAGTAGGCCAATTTGGCATTGTATTTCCTTGTCAGTGGTCAGAAATGCAAAATGCAATAATTTAGCATTTTAAAGAAGTGAGTGTGTGTAGGAATGTTCCAGATCACTGAGCCTCTAAACATTTCCCCTCATACTCTAGATCATTGTTGGTGTCATGTTCTACCTTCTTTCTACAAAGACCTTTGTTATACTTGCTCTTTCTTGTTCATCTGTTCTCATTAGCATGGTGTAATCAGCATACCACATTAATTCAGTTATTCAGATCCTTTCAGATGGCACCATAGCAGAGGGCAGCACAGATCTTGGTATATTTGCATATGCTTAACAAGTCACATTGAACATGAGATGCAAGTCTAAACACAAAATTCACTTAGGCTTTCTTTTACTTATGCACAGTTCAGAAAGGTGATTTCACACAAAATTTTGACTACATCTATGTTTTGAACATGACATGTAACATGAGGACAGCTATAATGTCTGTCATGTTAGTGCTTAAAGTCTTTCTGGTTTGGATGCATTTTAGTTTTTTGGGTTTTTTTTTTCAAATTTAGGATGATGTTAATTTGCTACAGCAAATATCCTGCACTGGTATCAAACATGCAGTTCAAATGACTACTTGTTTGAGTTTGTTCTGGACCATTACTGTAGAGGCCACTTTGGAGAATTAATTTAAAAAGTTGGGAGCACCAACTGGGAATGTAATTCAGTTGGAGTTGTCAGCACTGCATAAGCTCAATGTGGTAGTTCACACCTATCATCTTGGCATTTGAAGTGTGAAGGTGGGATATTAGAAGTTTAAGGTCATTCTCAAACACATAGTGAGTTTGAAGAGTTTGAAACCAACTGGAGCTACATGAGACCTTGTCCCCAAAGAAACAAATAACAAAGCAAAATCAAAAACAAGGAAGCATCAACCATTTCCTAAGTTTTAAGAGTGGTACTAATTGGCCCTTCCCACAATATTTCATTTAAGATCTGATACTTTGGTGATTCTTGAGGATTCCACCTGTTGCTCACTGTCAATCAACTCCTACTCCACTAGTTGAGAAGCCCATATTTGTCTCTCCCAATATGCACACCGACACTACACGTCTGGCCAAGAAGCAGGGCATTTCTAGGGCTGTATTTATGACCTGCCTTCATCTTTCCCTCCTAATCAGGCTCTTTTCTTCTCTTTTTATTCAATTTTTTTCATATAATAAATTGTGATCATGATTTCCCTCCTCTACCTCCTCTCAGATCCTTCCCACCTACAGAAATTCATGTTCTCTATCTCTCTGTGTGTCTTTCTCTCCATCTCTGTCACTCTGTCTTTGTCTCTCTTCTGTTCTCTCCTCTCTCTCTCCCAAGAAAAGGAAAATCAAAATAAACAAACAAACAAAGCCAGTAAAACAAAAAATATTGAAACCAAACAAAAAGTCCCCGCAAACACAAAAACAAGGAATCTGTTTTGTGTTTATGGACTCTGTCTTTTTGTTGGCCAGTTACTATTGTCCTGAAGTGTGTTTGATATACTCAGTGTCATTCCATTCAAGAAAACTGATTTATCCATTTCCCTGCAGTCATCAATTGCAAGTGGCTTATTAAGGATGAGACTGTGTTCACTTCCCCTTCTCAGTGCGGGGATTTTTGACTGCTAACCTTGTTCTTGACGTAGCTTCATCCCCTGGGCATCAACTTGAACACTGCAATAGTTCTTGAAATGTTTGTGCAGTCTTTCCTCACCAGAGTAATTGTTCTCTGAGTACATTGTCATAGATCATCAGGGTGACAGGTGAAGGGAACAATAACCATAAGGACATCACCATGGTAAGGACCTCCCTCCCAGGGAATCACGGCACTTAGATTCTGAGAAGGGCCTCAGGCCTGCAAACTTGGCAAGGGATAATGGGTTTTTACACAGTGGGTTTCCAGGCTTATGTATCCATTCCAAAAATGGCCATGTCCCTCTCCTCTTTTCTTCTATTGTTTGCAGTGGCAGTTCTAGAATTTCTAAATTAGAATTAGATGCTGCTTCTCTAGCCTAGATCCAATTTATCAGTTTGCAAGTACCATCCCCAGACTTATTAACAGGGTGTAAAATCCTGTTACATGAGAGATGGCTTCCACACCAACTTCTCCTTATCCAAGTTGATGTTCCATACCTTTGATCCAGCACCCCTGGGATCCGGCCCATATGTACTCCTCTAGCTCCTGCCATGAATAGTAGCTAGGTCCTGCAGCTTGCTTGGCATAAGGGCCTTTTCTGCTCTTAGCAGGCCAGATGATGTCGTGTATTGACCTTGGTTTTTGTCCAGAATGCAAGGAGGGAAGATAAAAGCATGCATTCTCTTACAAAATAAAAATCACTGAATCATCTTCTGCATGGTATAAGGAGAGGGGACTTCATGGGATCAGAGAGTCAAGGCTCTCTTCAGATACAGTATTTCTGAGTAGATCTTATTTCTAGTCAGTGATCATGCCAATTTAACATGCTCCAGATTTTGCTGCCCTCAAACCTTGCTTCTCTTTCATGGCAACAACCCAGTTACAAGTCTTCAACTGAAAGCCACTTAAATCAGTCTCCACTCCTGTCAGTATCCCTCATCTACTTTGGCAGTGATGCCATTTAGCTTCCTCCTCCAAATATGTTCAGAATCGGCCACCACCGCTTGGGCACCATTGTAGTCCAAATCACGCACCAATTCTTACAGGCATGATTAGTCAACTTATTTTTCTACTTGTTTCTAAGCTCATGATCTGGGGTCTTTTCTGAATAGACCAGTATAATATTACTAACACAAAAATCATGATATATCATCTACAAAAATAGTACACACTCTTTATATTTCAATAGAGTCAAAAGACCTAAAATAGTCTGTAATTCTCAGCACTATCTGGGCCCATTGTTTTTCTGATCTCGTTCTCTATTACTCCCTCTCCACTTGTTGTACATGGGCCTCCGTGTTCTCACGGAATGTTCCACACACAGTACTACCTTAAAGGTGCAGGACCTTTAAGTTTGCACCTGCTGTTCCCTGTCTAAAATTCTGGCCACTTTCCTACTGTTTTTTGTTTACTGTATCCACTTCAATTTTTTTTCCTTTTTATAAATACAATATTTTTTTATTAATTCTTCAATGTCACACATGCTTACAGTATGTATGTGGTCACAGTCTTGCTCCACTCCTCCCTCAACTCCTCCCAGACTCTCCTGACACCTCCCCATCCGGTTTTTATCTTTTTTTTGACAACCTAAGTTCAGTTTGTGATGTTTATATACTCATGAGTGTGGTTCCATCTACCAGAGAGTGGTTGACTTACCAGAGGTGATATCCATAAAGAAAACTCAGTTTCCCTCCTCCGGAAGCCACCAGCTACCAATAGTTCCTCAGCTAGGAGTGGAAGCTCTTGAGACATCCCCCCAACACACATACAAACTTAGGAGTTCTTTTTGTAATTTTTCTAATTTTTTTGAGATGATTAGATAATAGTCTAATTACCTCCTATCTTTCTTCCCCCCAGACCCAAACCCTCCCATAAGCCCCTCCTTGCTCACTTTCAAATTCATGGCTTCTTTTTTCATCAATTATTGTTACATAATTAATATACTTGCAGGAGCAAGTGTGTTCTTAGATACATAAATATAACCTGCTCGGTCTATATAGTGTTACTTGTGTGCATGTTTCAGGGCTGACCATTTGGTACTGGATAATCAAATAGTGTGTTCTTCCCTGAGGAAGACTGTTTCTCCCAATTGCAGCATTCCTTAGTCATGTGCAGCTTTTGTATAAGGCCGAAACCTCTTGCCTTTCTTCAGGAACACACACTCATCGACACTGGCACATCTATTGGTGTCCTATTTGTTCAGCTCATGGTTGGGCAGCCATGGAGGTGAGACTTTATGGGTGTAGCTTCTGACATTTCTACAAGACACAATCTCACAGAATCCTCTCTGATCTTCTGGCTCTTGCAATCTTTCAACCCATTCTTCTGAAATGACCTCCATGCCTTACATGTTGAAGGGCTGGAGGTGTAGAGATATCTGTTGGATGGAAGTTATGTCCTTCTGTGATGTTCTCAGACAGTCCACAAAGAGAAGTTTCATGGATGAGAGTGATGTATCTTATCTGTGGGTATACTATGGACCAACACTTTGAATGTAGTTAGAGATTATGCTGTGCCAATAGAGCAGTGTTGTAGGTTCTCTTTCCTAATTCATGTCTATACTGGCCCTGGTAGTTGGCTCAGTTTCCTCTACCAAACGTGATTTCCCTCTTGCTGAGAAGGAAACTCTAATTTTCCTAGTGCGGATTTTCCTGATCACCCAGTCTGCTAGAGATTTTATCTGTACGTCTCCCCAAAACTCAAATAGTAAAGGCTTGATGCTCAGCCTGGCTCCTAAGGTGGAAGGTCAGGAGGATGTATCCTGAAGGGGGTTGTGTGGCCCTGGCCCTGTTCACCTCTTGCATGCAGCTCTAAAGTGAAGAATTTTGACATGTTTTGTTGCAACAGTGTAGGCAGCAGGGCCAGCCACTCATGGACTGAGTCATTGTGAACGTTTCTCTTCCTCTAAGCTGGTGATCGCAGGTATTTTGTTACCGGAGCCTGAAGCTGGCAAGCTGTCTGAAAGTCTGACCTTTACCTTCTGGTCTTTTGTTCATCACTTTCCCAAAGTATTTATCCTCAGGTATATGATGTATCCAGTGTAGAAAATTTTTACAGGAATATTACAATTTTATGTCTCTTTTCTCTTTAATAAAAACTCTCAGAAGAGATTTTTTCCAATTTCATTCAATGCTCTATCTTTATTGGTATCTTTATATATTTATTGAATATTCCCTTATGGCTATAAACTGAGCTATAATATTGCCCATATCAGTTAAAATTGCTGAAAACTGTTGAGTTATGTTTTTCTAAGAAACATACAAAAGCCTTAGAAATCAACTGATTATTGTTCTAAGTATAGACTGAATTTGTTTTATAATTTTGTTATGTAATGCAAATGGACTCAAGTGTAGTTTCTCTTTTTGGATAATTTGCACTGGGTAATCATATTAATGTGCACATGAATAGCATGTGTACACACAGATAGCATGTGCTCACACGGATAACATGTGCGCACGCAGATAGTGGAAATATTGCAAAATAAGCCTCTCTGTGATCATGCTAAGCTCTATTCTTAGTCCATAAGAAAATACTTTCCATTTTTGCATAAAAAATGTTCTTCACCAGTAGTTCAAAATAATTGTGTCATCTTTTAAGAAAAAGTTGAGGGTTATAATTGGAGACTAACTGGGTTTCGCCAGTTGGCTATATTTCTGGCCTACAAAGGAAGACTGACATTTGCAAAGCCTCCAGGCGTTTTCCGTGATTGTCTCCATTCACTGGATTAAGCCCTGGCTGTTGATTAAACTACAGAACCAATGCTGGACGGCTCACAACCCCCTGAAATTCCAGCTTCAAGGAACCAATCTCACCTCCGCTGGAAGAACAGGAAGCGTTCTAACCACTGAGCAATCTCCAGCCTGTGGTTTACATTGCTAGTCTGTCTTTTTCTTATTGGGAAGAATTATTTATATAGTCTACATCCTGTTTTATAAAACATATGTGTCAAGTCCCTTCTCCTGCTCTGTGGTTTTCTTCTTCATTCTTGTCTTTTGAATACTCTCTTGAAGAATGTGATGTCTGTGAAGAATGGGCACATTCAGAGACCACAGCTCAGTGGCCATTTCCCACTTGAGCATGCCGTGGAAACTTATTGAGACCCAGCGCACCTTCTGACACCAGACCTTTTACATTTAAATAAGATATAATGTACTAGTCTTGCCCTTGGTCAAACCTTTGCTTTCCTTAAGGTCCTGAAAATGTTACATCACATTTTTTTATAGAATAAGTTTTACACTGTAACCCTTCCTGAATTCTTTTGGTAGAGCCATCCACCATTACCCACAGACATGGATGACATCAACCCTGTTCGAGCTGTATTTTTCTCAGTTGAAAGTTTCTCTATTTTCCCTTAGAGCATTGCCTGTCTTGTCTGTTAATCTGTCATTAGGCATTTTTTACATTACTATGCTAGTCTAAATGGAATTATTTATTATTGGTTATAGATTTGTCACTACCTTTCAAATAACAGCCTCAGTATATTTATTGCCTTATCACCAAATTTTATTTATAGGGTCTTTTGGATTTTCTTCAGATACAATCCCAAGGCTGGGGAGATAGCTCTATGTATAGAGTACTTGCCTTCAAGTGTAAATATTTGACTTTAAATCTCAGAACCCATATAAAACCAGGCACAACAGTATCTATAATCTCAGTGCTCCTATATTGAAATAAGAGATGAAGATAGAGAATCCTGGAAAACTCATGGGGCTAATAGCAAGCAAGAGACCCTGCCTTTCAAACAAGTTAGAAGACCAGGAACAATACTGCTGTAAGAATACATTCAACAATTGGAAGAGCAATATGGCCTCACCAGAACCTGGTGCTCCTACAACAGCAAGACCTGAACATTTCAATGCAGCTGAAACACAAGAAAATGAACTTAAAATTACTTTGTGAAGATGATAGAGGTTCTTAAAGAAGAAATGAAAAAAATACCTTAAAGAAGTTGAGGAAAAGACAAATAAAAATTGGAAGAGATCAATAAATCCTGTACAGAAAGCCAAGAAAAAACAATCAAACAGGTGAAGGAAATGGTTCAAGACTTGAA
>LOJH01013025.1:0-20884 GCA_001685095.1 Ellobius talpinus | reverse complement strand
ACACGGGAAGTAGAAAAAGACAAGATCTCCTGAGTAAATTGGGAGCATGAGGACGATGAGAGAGGTTTGAAGGGGAGGGGAGAGGCAGGGAGGAAAGCAGAGAAAAATGCATAGCTCAATAAAATCAATTAAAAAAACAGGGTATCCATACACATAAAACAAAATGTTTTCAAATTGCTAAAAAGAAAACATTTCTAATGTAAATCCTTCCTATTACTTAATTATTCAATTGTGAGCATCTGTTCGGTCACCAAATCTAAAAATTAAGGTTTAATCAAGATTCTTAATTTTTCTTATTTATCTATCTAATGTATTGCTCATGGAGTCAGGGTTTTAAATTACCTCTTTATTTTTGTTTCTACTGCCACACTTGCCTCATTTGGTTCATCGGTGTCACCTTCCAAGTGAGTTCTTGATTTCAACTTTCTCCCTCCACATCTATGAACTAGTTGAATGTGGTTATGAGTTGGGGCATGCATACCACCTCCAGTCTAATCCCCAATTTCTCCTTTATTTCCAAAGTTTTGATACAATCCATGCATCAATCTCCCATGCCTCTGTCTTCTTTCATACTGTTCCATCAGCGGGAAATGGCTTCCTCCACTCGCTGAGTAAGTCATCTTTCCATTCACCATTTCTGCTCAGGTTTCTGCATGTCATAGGAAATTAGTTATCCCACTTGGTCTGATTTGCATACTTTTCTAAATGAACATGGGAACAAAGTGAAGTTAGCTACTTGGTTTTTGCTAAGCAGTTGCTTTATTGTTTGTGGTCTACTCTGTTGGATGCCAGTAATTGACTAAAACACTTAGGAGAGTGATTGGTTGATGTCTGAGCCTTTGATGTTTATACATATATAGTAGGTCTTGATCTATTAAGTAAATTTAGTTACAACTTATTTGTGTAGGAGTTTAAGGAACAGAGAGAACTTCAGACCAGTAACTGCAGATTTAATTTAACAATAGCTTTAAGGTTCTAATACTTGATTTCCAAGCAGGCACAGCGATGAAGGCAAAAGACAGGGTCATGTGGATCCTTCTGTTTATCCATGTAACTTCAAAGCTCCTCCTTATGGTCCATTCTGCTGTGGAATAATCCCTTTGTACACTGTGAAGATTTGTCACTGTGATTGGTTTAATCAACAAACTAACTGGACAATAGCCAGGTTAAGGTTAGCTAGGAGAGCCAGACTAGAAGAATGCTGGGAGGAAGAAGGGTGGAGTCAGGAGTCACCAGCCAGATGCAGAGGGAGCAGGAGATGAATGTGTCATGTTAATAAAAGTACGGCCACATGGCAAAGCGTAAATAAGTGATATGAGTTTGTTTAAAATGTAAGAGCTAGTTAATAATAAGCCTGAGATATTGGCTGAGCATTTATAAGTAATATTAAGCCTCTGTGTTGGTTATTTGGGACCAGGCAGTCAGGACAAAATGCTCCACTTATACACCAGTAAGGCCATCAGTAGGGTTCCCTAAACTACATCATAGATTCCCAAGGATCAGAGCTCAGAATGACAAAGTAAATTTTTATTTACATTCAAAGTAGTCAGAGTCCAGTCCAGGTATGAAGTCATGGAAGAGGATCCTTTCCAGGGGGTGACATGTCAAAGAATTTACAGTCCTTTAAAATTTGCCAGCAAGTCTGACATTTTATGTCAGTAACATGTATGTAATGATGTTGCAATAGTGTAATAGTTGGCTTGTTTACATATCAAGCTAAGCTCATTCAAGCCTATGAGCTCTGTGGTGTTCTGCTTTGCTTTCCAGCATGCAAAACTGTTCATTTTTATTGCATTGACTCTGCTGTTGCTACTTACGTTGATGGAAGAGGAGGAAAGTGCAATAGGCTAGGGCAGTATGTGTGAAACCCTTGGGATGCTTTTCTTCAATTCTAAATACCAATGAGAAGTGATTTTAATTCTGCGACTTTTCCCCCTGAGCCTTTCTGTATGTGTTTAAGGCCCATAGCCAGTAAAAACTTCTTCTCTCATCTTCTCAGTGGTTCTAGATTATAAACTTTGAAGAACAAACTTGGAAGTCAGAAATTCTCCACCACCTGATATTGATGAGCAAAATGGAGTCTGATTAGAGAAAGAGAAGTTTAAAGAACAGTGACTAAGCAGTTGACTTTAAAAGAAAACTTGTTTCAAAAGCTACATAAGGCACACATGGAAAGACACATTGACCATATTCACTCAGAAATTGCCGGATGATGCATGCAGTTTGATGGCTATACCTCCATCCTGCAAGCTCAGTTCTTTTGTTTATTTGGTTGGTTGGTTTTGTTTTCTAGCTAAGTTAAAAAAAAAACATGATTTACATGAAGTTAAAGAAAGATGTTTTGTACAGACTCAAAGGTCATTACTGGTTTTCAAACTTAGGGAGATGTAGGAATCAGGACACACACACATGAAGCTAAACAGTAAAACTTGAGGATCTTCAGCCTACAACCCATGTAATTCAGTGCAAGAGCAAAATCTTAGGAGCAAGGAGTTCAATTGGTTGCATCAAGTAAGTTCCTAACCTGTAGAGGGAAGAGGACAAGTAACTTTAATGGCAGCATTTCTTTCTTCTTAAAATTTAGCTGTTTTTACTTATTGAAAATAGATTCTTTTCTCATACAATGCATCCCAACTACAGTTTTCCCTCCCTCCATTTCCCAGCTCTCCCAACCTCCCCTCTTCTCCAGATCTACTCTCCTCCATTTACCTCCAGAAAAGAGAAGGCCTCCAAGAGACAACAGCCAAACACAGCAAGACAAGATACAATTAGACAAGGCAAAAGCACTCACATCGGGGCTGGGCAAGGCAACCCAATAAGAGGAAAAGAATCCCAAGAGCAGGCAAAGAGTCAGAGATACATCCACTCTCATTGTTAGGAGTCCCACAAAATCCCCAAACTAAAAGTCATACAGAGGACCTGGTGCAGAGGACCTGGTGCAGACCCATGCAGGCACCGTATTTGCCACTTCAGTCTCTGTGAGAACATATGAGTCCTGCTTAGCTGATTCGGTGGGCCATGTTCTCCTGGTGTCCTCCAAACTCTGACTCCTACAATCTTTCCTCCTCCTTGTCCAAAGGGTTCCCTGATCTCCAATGGGAGGGATCCAATGGAGACCTCTAATTTATATTCCCTTTCTCCATAATGTCTATCTTTACTCAAGCATTCTGTATTGTTTATTTCATCATATATAAAGCAGAGAGACCAGATGCATTAATCTAGAAGCTCAATTGTAGTTTTTATATTTCCATAGACAGACAGAAATATATCATTTCAGAAGACACTTGTAAAATACCTTAGGGTGTTTTTCATCATAGATGAACTGACTCTCCCTCTAGGTCACGTCCCCCCTTAATTTTAACACTGAAATTTTCTGGCAAGCAAGTAATGATCCCTAAAGGTTGAAGTCAGTCCTTTCTTCTTGCTCTGTCTGATACTCACATGAATGGAGTTAAACAGAGTCTGAATTGGGAAGCTTAACCACCTACACAGCTGTGGTTTAACCACTTGCTCTGTCTACAACATCTAGGATGCTCAGAGATTGCCAATTAAGGTGTCAGATATTATTTTACCTTTTATAACTCTACTTTAGTAGTATAATCCTGCCCCACCCACATTTTAAATTTTCAAGTCCTCATCTTACCAATTTAAATAAAGACGTATTTTTAAAAATTATTCATACACTCTTATTATTTATTTCATCTTGAGTCTAGCCCACTATCATGGATATAGAATCTTATTACAAAAGCCTGTGTAACCCTTTAAATTATTTCTAGCTACTTTGTACTCTAATGCAGTGCATACTTGCTTCTGACTCAGTCTCCAATAAGCAGGGCTACATGACTTTAACTATTAACCTTAAAAATTGTGTGTGCATGTGTATATGTTCATGTGAGTAGGTGTGGTTATGTATACATGCATGTGATATGTATGTGCATGTAAGTATGTATTGTGAGAATATGTGTACATGAGCATGCATGTGGTATGTGATATGTATGTGCATGTGTGTGCCTGTCGGTGTGTGCTAATGTAGTTGCCCCTCAGCCACAGAGTGTATGTGGAGATCAAAGTACTTTGAGTGTTGGTGCTTGCTTTCCACCTTATTTGACAGAGTCTCTTGTTATTCAGCCCTGACTCTGCCTGGTTAGCTGGCCTACACCCCTCTGGGGATTCTCTTGTCTACCCCTCCCATCTCACCTTACCTATTCTGGGATTACAGATACTTTCACTCTGTATCATTCTTCCTTTACCTAAGTTCTAGGGATCGAAATCCTATACCTCACGTATGTGTGGCAAGCACTTTGCCCACTGAGCCATATCCCTAGTTCCAAACTTCAGCCAGACTTTTATATCATTATCCCAGTATTTGCCAAATAGACCTTGTCATTTTAATCAAAATTAGCAAGCAATTTTTTTCAAGGACCTTCTGCGTCTTTCTCATTTATTCCCTTTGCTCTTTAAAAACTGTGTATTTCACCTCTTTCCCTTATTTCTCAAATATTTTCCATAACCAAAGTGATAGCTCCTTACTTTGACCCCAAATGATACTTTATCTACATTATACCTCTTGTTTTTGTTTCTTTGGTGTAAATAACATAAGCCTTGGGTCTAAAGCTACCTTGATGCACTTGCTATGTTACTCTTGGCAAGTGCCCAAGTTTCACAGACTCATAGATCTGCCTGCATAATAAGAAGAGAGGTAAAATGATACCTTGGAATATTATCGTGAAGACAAATATAACAAATTTTGTAGTGATCTGTCCAGAAATGGCTTAGAGATGAGTATTACTATCATAAACACTAAATCAAATATGAATGAGAGTAATTTAAAAAGGCTCAGTAATTGTCAGCAGGTATAAAAATTAGAGAAAAATCATCATTTGAAAAATTTACTTTCACCAATAATCAGGCAACTACTCCTGTACTAAGAATGAGTACATTGTATAGTCTTAGATTTTTTTTACACAAATAACCAAGAGATGACAGTTACTATAAATCTACAATTGAAACAAGCACATTTCAAAAATCAGAGCAGAAAATAAGCACCCTACACTTGCCAGCTGTCAACAAAATGCTAACTGGCTTGAATATTTCTTGGTTTCTGTTTTAAAAACTTGAGGACTAAAGTACTAAAATTTATGTCCCCCAAACTAAACGTAGTAAGACACAAATAACAGCGCAAATGTTTTGGTTGTCTAATTCATGCTACTTTGACTGGAGGAACTTGGGGAAATAGATGGTGATGTTCTGGGCCATTCTGTATTGTTGGTATATCCTATATTAGGCAAGTGTGAGACAGGGCGGCACAGAGGGCTGCTCTGCTTAGGAAAGTGGGACCTGTGTGCCAACCATGGGTCAGAATTTGATGTGAATGTGGCAGATGTCTCCCAGGGGAGACCACATCTCTCAGCAAAGCTAGTTCTGAGATCACAACAGTTCTAAAGTGCCTACAGTCATCATTCCAAACACTAGGCAGACTAAAGGATAAAAGGCACCAGGGAACAAGTAAACAAAGATTTCCTCTGGTTTCAGAATGGAGCTAGTTCATTCATTCTACAATGAACTAGGGAAAGTCCAGTGAATGATTTACCCAGGCTTTCTTTTCTTGGATTTGGCCCTAACACTTTCATCTCTGGTTTCTGAGTCAAACTGTGTTTTCTGTAACAATTCTATCTAGTGTCTTTTCTTCCTGTCTCCTTAATGCATTTAGAGATTAGGCGCCTTCTAGAAGAAGCATCCATTATTCACTGATCAATCTTAAATCCAAACAGATTTTCACTGTAATATATTTTGGTAAATTCTCTAATACTTCAAATACTTAAAAATTGTAATAAACTATAATTTAACAGAATTAGACTCTTCCTTCTTTCTCTATATTTTTTAAAGGTCCTTATCTTGGCTCTAGGGCTGTTTCATGCTTGCACAATGTATGAAGTCCTGGGCTAAATCTCTACCACTGCAAGAAAAAAATACACATATAAATAAAAATAATGAATCCCTGACTTTCATCAATACATTTGATAGTAATAAACTCTTTAGAGTAAGGGTTCACAAACCCCTTTGGCAAACCTCTATCTCCAAAAATATTTACACTACAATTAATAACAGTAGCAAAATTACAGTTATGAAGTGGCGGCAAAAATAATTTTATAATTGGGGGTCACCACAGCATGAGGAACTGCATTGAAGGGTCACAGCATTAGGAAGGCTAGGAACCACTGCTCTAGAGGATTTTCCTAGAGGGGTGTTTAAGAAAACCCATGCACCATTCTGGAGCCTCAGTATCCCTCTACCAACCCTGATCATTACTTCTAAGGCATTGTCTTTCTTATCGACGGCCGCTGAATATATGTTGGCTAGTGTGCAGAATGCCTGGAGCAGCAACTTTGGGAAAGACATGAGTGTTCACAGAACCAAGTTAGAGCCTCCAGAAGAACTTTCCCATTCAGTCAGGAGCCTAGAAGAACACGTAGGGAAAGATAGCCCAGAGGAGGGGACGCACTAGGGAAGTCTCAGAATTAAGAAGAGACATAACCTGAAAGAAGGTAGAAGAGAAACACAGAAAAGGCCCGGAGGGGGTGCGGAGGGGGAGAACCTAGTAGGTCAGAGAGGTTTCAAGGGACTCTGCAAAAGACAGAGTCAGTGAGGACTGGAAATCAATTTGGAGTGGGCAACTGCTCAGAAACCCAGCTGGGTGCTCACCAGAGCCTGGTGGGCAAGGGTGGTATTTAGGAATTAGCAGGTTCTAGCTCACCTGGAAGAAAATTGAGTTAACAAGCATTTGAAGGGAAGACTGAGAAACTTGAGGATTATATAGAATAAGGCGGCTCATTGCCCCAGCTTATGAAGAAGAGGAGCAGGCCTGGCAAAGGCCTCTCGATAAATCAATAAAAATATTATATATTTTTTAATTTAAAAAAAGGTCCCTTTTCCCTTTCACCCAGTCAATGTGGTTTTACTTAGATTCAGTCTTTCTGTATTTAGGAACTGCTCAGTGATGGTTGTTGAGACCTCAACTTTGGCCTTTGATTTAGGATTCTTCACTCAATTTTGTACTCTAGCGGGAACATGCAGAATCCTGTGAGGGGTCTAAGAGCTGTTCCAGTCACTGGGTAAACATTAATGAGAGTGAAAGTGTAACCAGGCAGATCTGCTAGACTAACTCGGGCTCTGTTAGACCAGTCATATTGCTTTGCAGTTTCTGTGTCTAAGGAAGGTCCCAGCACCCACAGAGCTAAGGGGGCAGTAGCAATGTTCTTTCTCATCTTTATGGGGCAGGGGCTGTCTCTGAGCAAGGTCTAGAATTGACCAAGACCATTCACCTAATTATAGGTAGAGTTTGGGCCTCCAGGCCTGCTATGTCTCAGATAAAGATCAAATCAGTAGGAATTTGCCTTGCTAGGGAATAGCTTGAATTCTTAAGAAGAAGAATGGACTCGGTATCTTTCAGATGGCACAGCAAGATAAGGGCAGCCGGCTTCTCTTTCTGCCCTGTGGAGGACAAAAACTGTCTCAGACTTTCAGAGACATTTTCTGTCAATCAAATACCCCCCACCCTCTTCACATCCTGTGCCTCTATCTTCAGCTCCTGGGAGAAAGAATGGGCGTGTCTGCACCATACAGACAGCTGGGCTAACCCGTCCTTTGACGGTGGTTCTGAGTACAGAAGAAGGGAGAGGAGATTGTAGCAAGACCACAAGGAGGGAAAATGGCATGCTAAAGATAATGGGAGAATTTTACCGAAACAGAAATAGAACAGCAACAGCTTGCATTTAACCCCAGGTTTTGTCGTGGGATTTTATATTTAAGTGCAGCTTTCACTACGTCTAACCTCTTTCTACCCAATTCCACTTTCAAAAAACATACTGCAGTTGACTAAACTCTGTATTCATGTCTGTTTTGCTCTTGGTGACCTAACAGATTGGTTAACATATTTTATGCCCTACATTCCCCAGGTTTAATCCTTGTCTGGCTGTCCCCTTAGCACGCATTTACTCTGGTCTTGTTATATAAGATATTTCTTTCCCAGTAACAGTAACATCTCCATAAGATGAATTTTTTTATCCTACCAACATCATGAATGAAGTTATCACTCTGGATTTTAAGGCAAATCTTCCGCTTATGCATTAAATTTCATCCTTGTTTTTCTTTCTCATTTATTTTCTCATTTCTTCCTTTTCCCCCTAATCTTTCTGTATAGAGGTGAGAACCTGTCAAGCAAAAATGAACACACAAATATGACAAGCAACTAGTCATTCAGTACATATAATTCTGTGTCTTGCACAGTTGCACATCTAGACTTTGAGTGCCAGAACAATGAAATTCACAAGAGTCAGTAATTAAATATAGAGTGAACCATTGGCACCCAACACTCATAGCTGTATTAACATCACTGTTGGCCAAGTCTCCAGTGTCACAGTGCCAAATAATGAGAGTGAATTGCTTTTTCTATTACCTTTCATAAAAAGCTAAAGGCTTGGGGTAAATGCTTCATGAACTTAGCTCCAGCACTGGTTCTAGGGCTGCTTTCTAGCTGCCCAGAATTCTTTGGGATTATTTTATTACTTACATTGAAAAAGGAAAGATTCAGTAAGATCAACTTAACGTCATACAGAAGAAGGCACACTGCTTCGCCTACTGACTGAAGAGGATGCTATCATTCATCTTTCAAACGCATGGCATCCCTTTCTTCCTCCTTATCTACAGGCTCACCAAATCCGTTTTTTTTTTCTTCTCGCCCAACCGTCTCTTAATGCTATCTCCTCTTTGGTCTCTTCTTTGACCTCTCCTTTGCCAAAGCCCCCATGCTGATTAGTCGCCCTCTTACTGATTTTGTTTCTTTTCAACTTCTTGATTCCTCTTTCCTTGAGTTGCCATCATACCACTAAAATTACCTTTTGTTCCTGGAATTCCCACTGAATACAAAGCATCTTATATGTTCTTCCTTTCATCTGAAGTTTAAATGTCAGTGTTATGCCCTTCCAGGAAGCAGGAACAGAGGTGTTCATTTGCCCTACCATGCTTTTTGTTCTTAATTTCCCAAGAAGGCTTTTGAATAATAGTATCTAAATATATATGATTTTAATTTTGCTGATAGTCCTTGATTGCCAGGGACCTACTAGTCACTTTCTGTATGTAGCATTGACTGTAATGACTGTCAGGTAGGGAGCCTTACATACTTCTCAGCAGGAGGAGCGGCACACAGATCTTTCAAGTGACTGCCTTGTCCTCCAGGTCACTCTGTCTGCCATTGATAACCTTTTATGCCCAAACTGCTCACTTCTTTCATGTTTTTCAGAGAGATAAGCCTCTTTGTATGGGTTCTATTATCTCCTCCACAGTGTTCCCAGGGGAGGGGAAGCTGCTCTGAGCCCTCAGTATGGTTCCTAGCTCAAGGATGGTTTAGAGCTCCTGTAGCAATTCCCCTGGCACTGGACTATGAGTCAATGACAACTGATTTACATCTTAGCTACACTTAGGAGGACATTTTCGTTTACTACTCATGACTAGTTTGCATTAATTATTCTCTTAAGTGTAAGGGAATAGTTACAGAGGCCAAAAGATAAGGTGTAAGATAAAGACATTTTTGAAAGAAATTAGTGAAGAATTTAAGATGTCTGAAAAGACAGATCCAAAGAGTCCGCCAGACAGAGGGAAGTGGCAAAGCCCCAGAAAATGGCAATAGGGAAGGCTTAGAAGTGATTTAGAAAATTCCAGACTGTCCCCTCAATTCTTAAGATCGCTAATATTTCTCATGTATATTCTTTTCATTTTTATTTATAAATATGACCATTCATGAGCCCAGTAATGTGATCTCAGCACATCTTTATAGTAAATACACAAATGCTCTTATTTTCATTTTTGATGTATGGTATGTAATAAACAAGTCACGTGATTTGCCTATCAGTAGGAAGAGAAAGAATTTAGGCACGTGGGTAAATGCACACGTGGTTGCATGCACATGGAGTCTGAAGGGTGACTCTGTGCTGGTTGCTACATTGTTCTTTTTTTTTTTGAGACATGGTTCCTCCCTGAATATACTGGTTAGCCTTGCTTCTCCAGTACTGAACGTGCAGGTGTACATTACTGTTTCTGGCTCTCTATATGAACACTTGGGAACTGAACTGGGGTTCTCATGACTGCTTAGCAATTGCTGTGCCCACCGAACCCCTTACCCAGGTTCAGACAGAGAATTTGAAACTAAATCTCTTTGACTTGAGAAGTTAGGGCTCTTAACCATCACCTAAGTTACTTTTTCTAAAGGCTCCTGTATATCTACTATCTACCACTGAAGATAAGAGTATGAAAGGTTATCACTGGCCTCAAGAAAATTTAGACTAAGAAAGAAAGTATCCAAGAGAAGGAGAATGGCATTATATGGTCAAGAGTTAATATCAAGAATAAGCCCAACATTCTAATTATATTGGGTAATTGTCAAAGGGGTTTTTTGTTTGTTTTGTTTGTTTCTGTCATTTGTCCCATGCTCTATTTTTTAACCTCTCTCCCCCCAAAACTGATTGGCCAATCTTTCTCTGGAAAATATATGAGACTATTTCATGAATATTTACACACCTGTGTGTGCGTGTGTGTGCATGCACAAATACACACACACAAACACATACACATACCATAGTTCCTGAAAACATGAGATAATTCTATAAGAAAGTGTGAAAAGATAGATTTATGCAAATAATCTTAAATGTTAAAGTTAAACAAGAGATAAACAATGTGTTTTAAATCATTTCTTTTCAGAAAAAAAGTATCTCTCCACAATGAACATACTATCTGGTTATACCACAAAAGCCATGATTAGAAGAGGTGGGATGTCAAAGTTAAGTTCATAGTTAGTCATCTCTAGATTGCATGTTTACAAATATAATAAATAAATATTCTTTTGTAATTTAAAAGATATAAAATGGTATAAAGTTAAAATTATTTTTAAATCAAATCAATTCAGATTAAAAAGATGAATTAAAGATGGAAACAGGAGACATAAGTAGTATAAATGTTCACTGATAGAAACAATTGAGAACACAGTTGATTGGCCATGAACAGACGGCTTGACAGTTAAGAACAACGGATGCTCTTCCAGAAACCCCGGACTCAGTTTACAGCACTCACATGACAATTAACAACTGTCTGTAACTCCAGGTCCAGGGGTTCAATGTACTTTTCCGGGCTCCAAGGGCATCAGGCACACACAAATGGTATGTAGATGTATGCCCACACACATAAAAATAATAAATAAATAAATACAAAATGCATATTTTATACAAGATAGTATACAGTTGAAATTGAACTGAGAAAAAATAGAAGTGCTTTATGCCTATTCTTTTTGTTGTTGTCCAAAGAGGAAAAGACTAGCTGAGAGGAGGAAAATATTTACTGCGACAATTTGATGGATGGTTATGCCCAGCGCTCAGAACTTTATAAAACGTCTTGTGTGTTTGAAACAACCAACATTATAGAAGGAGAGCATTATTACATGTTTTCCAGATACAAAAGCAAAGAATGAGAGATGTCACTATCTTGTGTAAGGTTGTAAAGTCAGGGGCAGATCTAGTTGTCAAATCCAGCTCTTTGGGATATCAAAGTTCATATTTCTTTCTTTCTGCTACTATTGTCAAAGTACTTGCAAATATATAAATGTTTCTCACAATCTATGTTTTTCCTTTGAGGAATGAGAATGGCAGTCAATGCTGACAGTTTCACCTCAACTGAAATGTGCATCTCCCTGCTAGGAAAACGCAGAGCTCAGTTTAATTAAAGAACTTACACCAGGGTATAGCTTACTGCTGTTTGTACAGGACCAAGTGTACAACAGTAGGTATTTAGGAATTGTTTTCTGTGAATCCAATATTTCAATTACTTACAGAATTTACCACAACTTAGCAGGGTTGCTCTTAACCATTTCTATTTACCAAAGGCAGAACAGAAGTTGGGGTGAGGAACACATTTTTCCAAAATAAGGAGATGCAATCATACAACACAAATACAAATAAATTCTGGGCCTGTCCTACAGAACTGCGGATGAAAAAAGAGAAAAGTGTGTCCTTTCAAATCTTTCTTGTCTGATCAAGTTCGTCCAGCTAATTTAAGTGGGTGTCCTTAGAAAACAAACTGTTGTTGGGCTGTATGCCAAGAAGCCAGATTACAAAACAATAACAAATGTGTACAGTTAGCTTAGGGGACAGTAGTACAGAAAAAAAAATATGATCCTGGGGTAAACAAAACAACAGCAAAAAAAATTCCCAAAGTATTCCATACCCCACAGAAGCTAGTGAATGTGAGCTTTCGCTAGTAATAAAATTTTCACATCTGCACTATTTCCATTCCCTGAAAAGCTGTGATCAGAATGGTCCCCTCCAAACAGAAAATATGCCTTTCAACAGTTCCCCACTCAATTACAAAGCTCAACATGAATCTGCAAATCCTGATCCCCCTGATGACACTTTCCCTACAAGACATAATATCCATTCAAACAGCTATCTGA
This sequence comes from Ellobius talpinus, assembly GCA_001685095.1. Classification (NCBI taxonomy): domain Eukaryota; kingdom Metazoa; phylum Chordata; class Mammalia; order Rodentia; family Cricetidae; genus Ellobius; species Ellobius talpinus. Next base: position 8,391 of record LOJH01013025.1, on the reverse strand, counting down.
AGAGATAACACTGTGGATCTGCTCAGATTAGGATAATAAAGAACCCAGCTCATAGCTTTTGCTGTGTATTGTTTGGGTTAATATTTAGCCAACTCCGCAGGCATGGAACTTTCCTGTGTTTTTTAGCATTGCTTTTCTACTCTACAGAATGGCATCTACTGCTTGCCAGATTCATGCAGTGCTTGCTGAAGACATGAGTGAAGGGCACAGTCAGTCAGACAGGAAGCGTGTAAAAGACAAGTGGAAGAAGAGTTTGAGTGAGCAAATGGGTGAGGGCTGAGCAAGCAAGAGGGGTTGGTGACAACAGGAGGGACGGCAATGGCCTAGAAGGATGGTCAGGAAAGGACTCTGGCTGTGCCTTCCTCTCCACTTTGATGCTAAACACAAGTCCCCAGCAGCATCTTGCCATTTAGCCCAATTCCAAAGGAACGTTGTGCTTTCCTTACAAGATAAGCAAATGAACTGAAAAAGGAGACAAGGTCTCATCTTTCCAGTACACCCAGAGAATCGGCTACTGGAAAATGGGTCTTATTATCAAACTCTGGGGCTATCCCATACTTCTGTCAAAACTTGCTGTTGCAGATGCATAGTACCCTAAGGGTTTAGCTTATTATCACAGTGTGATACTATAATCTTCTCACTGTGGGGGACACAATTACCTGCTTCTTCTTGTTATGTTATTACTTCAACTGTGTTGTCCTGAGGTGACCTAGGAAGCACCCACATATCCTATTAGACCATATAGTCCTGTATGCCCAGAATGTTCTAATTGCAGGAAGTGCAGCTCATTCATCTCTGAGTTTAGTTCTTTCTCAAGTCCTGTCTACTCCATAACTACACAGCTAAACACACGCTGATGTTGCTTTCATCTGTTTTTGCTTCTGTCTGTAATAGCTTTAGTAGCAGCAGGGCTATCTGGTCTTGACTCTGAGCTCACAAGTTTAAGCTGCAGTGTCTATTCGTTAGTCCCCTTCTTTTGTCATCCACCATCTTTCTGTAGGACTTCTGTCTCTCCATTCTACCCCTGCTGCAAAAAGAACAATGTAGCTACACTTGGTATTGTTTGTTTGAGCTTATATTCGGAGCACAATATTTATCTAGAAGCACATGGCTCTATGTTTTTATGCCTTATTATTATTATTGGAATTAGTACTATACCATTAGGGCACTGTGACACAGATGTCTCAGAAATATATGTAATTGATTCCCCTTCCCTCCAAACCTACTAAACATTAATATTGATGATTAAGATTTGACTGTTCCGTGCACGTGATACACAGTGATATTATACCATTTATAGGCATTCAGCTTGGTGTCTCTCATTTATCACATTGTCTTGAGATTTAGTCCCTTGTAGAATGTATTGAGGGTTTAGTATTCCGTTCTCTGCAACTAATACATTTTTAATCCATCTGAAAGTTAAACATATGGGCTTAATGTTAATTTAAGTCTGTTATGAGTCATACTACTGTGAAAAACATATTTACAAGCTTTTGTGTAGACATATATCCTTATTTTTATTGAGAATATGCTTAGAAGTGCAATTGCTGGATTATGTGGTAATTTATATTTAAATATCTGAGTACTGCCAGACCTACAAAGTATTTGCAACATTTTCTGTATATCCCAACAATGATATAAAAGTCCCTGTTTCATCTAGGGGTGGGGACTTGTGAGTGGGGACTTGTGAGTTTCCCCATCCTATTGGCATGGATTGGTGTGATCATTGTGTGAGTCTTGTTTAGGCAACTATATTGCTGAGATTTCATGGGTACAGCTCCAAGTCATGTCTAGAAGACATTGCCTCACTGCAGAAATCCAGGTCCTCTGGCTCTTACACTCTTCCCGCCCCTTCTTCTGCAAAGTTCCCTGAATCTTTGGTATAGGGCTGTATTGTCAATACGTTAATTGGGTCTACATAAATTATCCAGTCCCAAGCAGTCAGTCCTAAGCCCATGTGCACATGAGCGACTCTGAATGATATATGTGTACTATGGATGTATAACATTGACAATCATACAAAGGAGGTCATGAATTTGAGAGAGTAGTGGAAGGAGATTGAGGTGAGAGGACAGGTGGAAATGACGTGACTACAGTATACCTATGTATGAATTTCTCAAAAAATTAAAACAAAAACATCTTCTTTGGGACCAGCAATATGACTCATGGGGTAAAGGGTAAAAGGAACTTGCTACTAAGCACTATTCCCTGAGTTCAGTCTCTGAAACCCATAAGATAGAAGGGGAAAATCAACTCTCACAAGTTGTGTTCTGACTTACACACACACGGGGGGGTGGAGATAATTAAGCTCTAATTCACATCCTTACTAACATTATTATTGTTTTTCAATTACAACCATTTTATTATGACGTTGCATCTAATTAGGTTTCTCCTAATGTCTAATGAGAACAAAAGCCTTTTCATGTGCTTGCTAGCCGTTAGTGGATAAATGTCTGCTCCAATCATTACTCTTTAGAAAAATTAGTGATTATTCAGTTGTAATAGCAAGCTATTATTATGGATTTGAAATTATTTCTTCTCATTCCATGATTTTTCTTTCTACTTTACCTTTAACAATAAATTTACATTTTTTAAAATTTAGAACATGTCATTTATTTTTAGCTATCATGAATTTTGTTTCATAAAAATTATTTGCTTAATAAGATTATACAATTTTTCTCTTGTTTTCTTCTGGAGATTGTATCCCCTACAAATATATTCATTATTACCTTGAGCTAATGTTTTATATATGATTTTATTCATCTGTTTTATATTGAATCTCCCTTTGTCCCAACACCACTTGTTGAATAAATAGTTCTTAGACCCATTTGTTGAAAACAATTTGAAATTCATAGCTTCTCACAATCTTTTGGTGTTTTCACAATATCTACTGAATCTACTCAGACTGCAGCCTACTCTGAAGGCTCTTCCACCCATAACCTCAGGGACTGATCAGGACTTATTCGCACAGTGTTGTCTTTCACTATCTACTTTCCATCACTCTGAGTATCAATTAAACAATACTAGCTACTTGATTTCTAGTACAGATTATGGGTTCAGACAAAGAGCCTTACTGACACGGTTTACAGCACGATGTCCCCCCATTTGTGTTTAAATCCCACCCATTCATGCACAATCCCACTTCTTGATACAATCTCTCAAGAAGCCTTCCATTCTGTTGGTTGTGATCTGTCCTCCCGTGTATGTCCATGGTCCTCAGTCTGTCCCCAGGGTGAGTGCCACTTCCTACCTTGTATTTAATTATTTCTGAATGTGCCTTATTTTTAAATACTAGGTTTGATTTGTGCTTAGCTGATCTGTACTCTCTAGTTTTTGAATGAATGATATCACACATAGATGACTCTGCCCTTGTGGCTTTAATGGTAAACTATTTATTGACAATCAGCTACATATTATCTGAACCCAAACCACAAGAACACACATACAAAATCGCTAGTTCTTAGGGGGACAGTTCAAGTACCTCTTAATCAAGAGAGAGTTATCCAGTCAGAATAAAATGTATTTTCATTTCCCAGAAGGTATCGATCTTATCCTCTGCTTCCTATGGGTCTGGTTTTTGGTTTTGAACATAGCAACCAAAGGGTTTTGCTTTCCTAAATTTAATTGTATTATATTTCAAGAAACTTAAATGTGAGGGATGTCATATTTGGTTGTGAATTGTGAATATTATCCACAGTTACTAATTTGCTGTTCTGAGACAGAGATAAGGTAAATGTCTTAGATTGATGGGTAATTGAATTATCCTTAGCCAGTTAATCCAGCCTACTTCATGTAGCCACATTTGGACTCACAACTTTTCATTACAACCTATGTTCATAATTTTTTTTCTAGAAACATCTTAGTAAGTTCTCCATAGAGCCAGGAACCCACCCCCACCTTCTTTGCTCTTGAGAACTTTAACTGCTGAAGTGGAGGGCTTGACAAGGAAGCATTAGGGATTTGCCAGTGTGGGAAGGTCTTTTCAAAAGAGAGGTGGAAATTTAGGCTAACAGAGGGAGACTTAAATAGGCTGCTCTGGAGACAGACAAAAAGATCAGAGCAGGGAGGGGAGGATTATAGAAGGAAGAAAGGAAGAGATGAGGTGAAGAAGAGGGTAAAGTCTCTCCATAGACTTAAAGAAGCTTTGGGCAATTATCTGCACATTGAAGGGAATTATCTGGACCACACATCTAAATTTGTCGAGGCTCCTTCATTGTGGCTAGTATCTGGTGAAGGTTTGCACAGTAAACTGGCTCTCTTTTGCCGTGAGTGGCTTACAGGTAAAAAAAGAACTCCGTAAAATCTTCAAAGTCAATCTGTCCACCAAAGCAATCCAAAGCCTTTTTACAGCTTTTCCATCTGTTTCCTAGATTGTCTCTAATGAAGCAAACTTTGGACATTGCATCCGTTGTTTGATTGTGTGGCTCGTTTTTTGTTTTTAGTTTTTTTTTTTCAAATGGATTGAGGGCACTTTGACCCACAATTTTAATGAATACTTTTGTAAAGATTTCAGGCTTCCTCTGAAATCAAAATTAACCAAGAAACTCACAGGTATATCTAGCTTTTTAATCAAATTGTGAAGATAATTCTTTGTTAGGGGGAGTCTGAAAATTTCTCCTGAATCACTTAGTTTTATATATTTTGATATGGTTCAGAATCTTGAAATATTGACACAATTAGAAATGGAAACAGCTAGGAGAGAAAGCTGGAGAAGATTGACACAGAAATATGTCACATTCAGAAGGCCAATGTAAATTCCCCACTTCTTGACTTTTGCTTAAGTTTATTAGTGTTGGGGTTACGTGTTACTAGCTGTGTTAGCGTTGAGCATGAGGATTTTAGATTTCCTTTGTCATAAACAAACCATTCTCATGGCATAGTCAGATATTCAGAATACATACGCATGTGCACACACACACACACACACACACACACACACATTTCCTGGGAGATGAAGCAATAGAAACGACCGGGCTTTCACTGCACTGTTGGAGTAAAGTGGATTGCCTGCCTTTCATCTTTTAACTCCGAAATGGGACCCCAGCATCAGCTTTGTTAAATCTGACACATCTTGACTTTGCCCCCCCTTTTTTGAATTGCAAATTCATCAGCCTATGGGTTTATCTTTCTCAGCACCTACATTTCCACATTTTAAAGGAGCTTAAATGAGTCTGTTGTCAAGGACTTAAAAATATGTGACTTTCAGTTTTTTAAAGGGGTCAGTTGGATATTTTCCTTTCAACACGGAATATCCATTTATAAAACAGAAATAAATCAAATGCAATGAACATGGGCTTTCATAGTATATGAAGATGCATTTTACAAACAGGCATCATTGTAAACCAAGCATGGAAGATTATCCTAAGCCTGCCTTTAGAATAAGGAATAACCTGCACCAGCTATCTTTGTTATTTTATTCTAGTAGGACTGTTCACTTTATTAATATTAATTTTATTTGAGTGAAGAATAAATACATACTCATAAGACCTACAGCTCTTAAAGAGTCGTCTAGACAGACTTTTGGTTTTGATTTTTCATGTGATGCTGACTGAACAATTGTTAGAATTTCATTTTTACTTGTTTTGGTGGACAACTTGTCAGACTCAGTGGGCTTTAGAAATGGGTTGTTTGGCAAATGCTGCTTTAGTTTGAATAGATTGGCTGTGTGTCCATTCTTAACTTCTAGTCACTGAAGACTCATGTTATCAAGTCAGGAATTTTCTCCATGTAACCCATCTCTCCTCCCTGCTTCCATCCGACAGGAAACCTGCTAAAAGGAACCGAATCCGTTTAACTGCAGCGTTATAGTCTGTGCCACTGGGATGGTCAGCATGGAAGACCTGCAGTGAGATCCATCGATGCATGGGGAGTGTAACTAGTTCAAGAACATCAGGGAAGTTTCTATTGTGGGTAAGGGAACCGTGATGGCTCTTATGTCTTTTAAGTCCACTAAAGCTCTTACTTTCAATAGAATCATGAAACAGACTGGAAGCTAACTAAAAAGATTGTACAGGAAGAAAAGCTTGTCAACATGAATACAATTACAAGTGCCTATATTCAGAGATAGTTTTCTGAGTGTTATTAATATTCCTATGAACTGAAACATTAGCGAATTGCTGATCAGCAATTGATACTGAATCTTAATACCTTTGTTTCCAGGAGATGGGGAGTTGACTACACAGGTCAAGCCTGTGCTGTGCAAACTTAAGAACCCAACTTTGGATCTCCAGGTATAGCAGCCCGCCTGCAATCCGGAGTGAAGGACGCTGACAGTGGGGCTTTCCAAAGCGTCTGACTAGCTACACTAGCTGGATCTATAAATTATGGATAAAAGTGCAAGCCTCTGACTCCATATAAAAGGTAGAGAGTAAGAGAGAGAGAGAGAGAGAGAGAGAGAGATCTGGCGTCTATCCATGGCCTTCACATGCATGTGCACTCGCTGGCATGTGAGAAAGCACACATACACATACCCCATACACACCTTCACACAAAAACACACCATGCGCTTATACACACACACGCACAAATGCACACATTCACACACCATACACATATACCCACACATGTACACACACACACTCATACACATACACATGCACAATTTGTTTCTAATTTAAAGTCTATTATAGTTTGGATCTGAAGAATCCATCAAAAAGGTTCATGTGTTGAAGAAGCAGCCATGTCTCTTACATGTTTGTGCTCCCTCCCTGTCTTCTCTCTGGTTCTCCTTCTAACCCCTCCTCCCTTCCCCTCCCTTTCTGCCCTGTGTCTTTCTTCACTACATGTTTCTACTGTGATGTTCCCACCAGAAGTAATGGAGTCACGCAACCCTGGACTGAAATCTCTGAAATTGTGGGCCAATACAAACCTTTACTCTTTTGCATGTTTTTGGAATTTTGTCACAGCAACGGAACACTGGGCAACCAAGAACCTAGAAATCATGTACCAAGATGTTCCCTGAGTTCGTAATCTTGTCCCACTAAAGTTTGATCTTTTTGTTTGTTTGCTTGCTTTTGAAACAAGGTATTTAGTCAAATTTCCTCCAGATCATAATGAAGGCCTGCAAAAACCTGGAATGATGAACAAATCTAAGATGCAACTGTCATCCATTATAGGTTTAAATTTAGGTTTTAAAAATAGGAATAGTCACCAAAAAATGAGAAAATATAACTGAAAATATAAGAAAAACTCATTGGAAAAGAATGTGAACTCTTGGGTACATAGGTGGCTATGTAGGTGAAGAAAAAAAAGAGAAAAACAAATAACAAAGGTACTGTTTTGGGTAGGAGGTTGGGGAGGTTTGTTTGTTTATTTGTTTTTTGTTTTTGTTTTGTTTTATCACTGTAGAAGATGTAGTCAATTTGGGAAGTCACTGTTTCTCGTCTTTGTTTCCATGGTGAAGATTTTGTTTTACTTTGTTTTGTTTTTGTTTGCTTGTTTGTTTTTTTGGTGTGTGTGTGTGCATGCGCGCTTGCGCTCATGCATGAATGGTTAATAAGTAGATACTGAATCTAAAGGAAAATGATTGCTGGGCTTAAAGTAACTTCCAGAGTCACTGTTTCTTTATACTTCTGAGTAGGCAACTCTCTGGCTAGGTGACTAAAGTAAATACCCCCAGGGAAGGGTTCAGGGACAGAGAGTATAGAAGGGTTCCAAAAATGACACATGATCAGGACAAAGTGAGTCCTACTGTAAGGAACTGGCAAGAAACCAAAGGCAGGAAATGTTTATAAATCATTGACATGTGCTCACTAAAAAGGTCAGTGCCATGGAGGAGATAAGCTTCAGTGGAGGGATTCTTCTATACTGAAGAAGAGGATGACTGTCTGTCCTGGGGTCTTATTGAAACACTGCAGAGAACATCATTAAGTGCACAGTCTGGAGTACAAATAAATTAGTTTAAAACTTGAATAAGTGTCACCTTTTGGATTTAGTAGCTGTGTTGTCTTTAATAAATAGAAAGTTTATGTTATTAGTAAACGCACATTGAATTATTAGGAAATAGAAAAGCCTGATTTTTTTAAGCCTGATTTATATAATATGTGGGGACTGCATGATGTTAGCATGAATGCCTTGTCTGTGAGATCATGAAACTGGAAGGAAAAAATCCAAAATATAAAGCCATGAATAAATATTTTTATTTTTGCCTTCGTTTTCTTTTCCTCTGCTTGTTTTTTAAATTAGAAACTTATTTTCTCTTTGCATGTGTATGTGTATGTACATGTGTGGGTATATGTGCATGGTGTGTGTGCATGTGTGCATTTGTGCCTGGGTGTATGTCAGTGCATGGTGTGTTTTTGTGTGGAATAAAAGAATTGGAGAGAAGCCTGCAGGCAGCAAGCTAGCCCTTTTGTTTGCCAGGTCCCTGGCCAGCAAGGGGCCCTGATCCTG
>LOJH01013024.1:0-23148 GCA_001685095.1 Ellobius talpinus | reverse complement strand
CTAGGGAGGGAAATAGAAAAAAAAACTTTAAGGAATAAAAAAAATCAAAAAGCACAGAGAACTCTATCCTGTTGGTGTGTGAGTTCTACCAGTGTACAGTGATGCTCCAAGATAAGACCACATGATGCTAATGGGCAGCTCAAAGCCTCCAGCCATGCTGTATACATATGTTACAGACAATTGCAGTCATTAAAGACACCTACTGGATGTTGCACAGCAAGAACGCTATATGACAGCTACGCTTTCTCCTAAATTATGCAAAGAGAAGCCTAAGCAATTGGAGTTCTCGTTTGAAGAATGAAATGATAAACTAAAGGCAGACTTAGAGTCAGTTCACTGACCATTGTGAAGGTGAATGTTCAGACTAGCCATAGCTGCCTTTGGCATTCCTCTGTCATGCCCATGGGATGCCAGAGAGAAGCTCTAGGATAGAGATCACCTTCCCACTGAAGTCAGGGAGCATGACCTAAGACTCTGCAAGAGAAAGGTGCATACAGACAGCACCCGCTGCTTCCATCTGTCAGTCTGCCCTTTTGACTGCATAAGCAGTAGGCTATCTGTGAAGGTAAACATCACGGCCTTGACATATACTAATGGAAAATATAGTTTTATAAATAAATGAATGGATGAATGACATCAATATACTGACAGTTAGCTCAAATGAAAAAAAAAACACCATCAGCAGATTAAATTCTCATGTCTATTAAATAAAAGCTTTCATTGGTTTTTACTGGTCTCTTGTTATATTACTATATTTATGAGAAATTAAACACCTGTAAAATATCAGTATGTCTGGATCCAATTCTTTTCTCATCTGACTGTTACTTTTTTCATCTTTATAACTTATGAGTTAGGGTTCACAGAATAATATAGTTTGACTATGTTTAGAACATCTCTAAATATCTTATAATTAGAATTTATTTATAAATGTGTTATATTTGTGGTTTAGAATAATACAATAATCGGTTAAGAATAATACAATAATTACTTCACTATATGCTTAACCACATATACTTTATTGTTGATTTTCCTCCTATTATACTGTAAAGAAATCTAAAATTCTAAGCACAAGTATATAGGTTTAAAAAAACACATCTCAAAATCCTTTGCCAGCCTTATCATTATAACTTGATGAACAAATGCATCAAACCCAGACATGGCTAAATGAGCTAAATGTTTATAACATGGTTTAATGGCTATTCGTGCATAATGTTGTTTTAATGATTTTGTTTTTCCACCAGAATAGAGTATGGCATTTGAGAGCCTTGCCGCGAGGGCACACTGACCCCTTCTAATCTCTAATGAATCTGTTATTAGCCTAATAAGGATCTGGTGCCTGGTATCTGGTGATGGAGTACTATAATTTTAGTGCTAACCATGTGAATGTTCATAGTAAATGGACAAAAGAGAATGGGCAATTACAACTCAATAATGCACAGATAAAAGGCAGGTAAAATGACTTAAGGCAGCCATAAGTTCACCAGTTCTGCATTTAGTTAAGAATCTAAAGTCTTTATAAGACGAGGCCATGACTGTACTTAGAACCTCTCAATGAAAAAAGATACGTGAAAAGCGCACACAGGAAGTTGAAAGAGAGGAAGCTCTAACGACTATTTTCATTAACTCTTCAGCACAGCACTAATATGTATTGACAAGATGAATCTCTTTATCTCTTTTATAATAAAATAGGAAAAATATATTAGAACATAGAACGTACAGTAATATATGATAACGTGTGATCACAGGCAAAGTACAGAAGTATTAAATCTATAACAATATTTACATTGTCATTTCACATTTTAAAGATAATTAAAAATTTAATCAGACTGAAGAGATGCTCAGCAGTTAAGAGTACTGGCTATTCTTTCAGAAGATGCAGGTTTGATTCCCAGCATTCACAACAGAAGCCCTCACAAGTGTCTGTAACTTCAGCTCCAGGGCATCTGGCCCCTCTAGTCTCTGTAGACACCTGCAAGCATGTGCACGTATCCACATGCACATATATACACACAAACACACACACCTATATATAATTTATAATAATAGGAATAAATATTTTAAAAGAATGTCATTAGAATTCTTAATATAATAATTCCTATAGAACCATCAAATGACAAAAAACACATCTTATATTTATGTTCTAGTAAAAGAAATATACAATTAAGAAATTATAATTTATATTAATAAAAGCTCAGCCAAGCATGGTGGTGTATGACTGTAGTACAAGCTACTTGGGAGACTGAGATTGAAGGATCACTTGATCCTGGAGACACTCTGTCTCAAAATACAGAGCAGCAAATAAGAAATGATAAAAATGCAATGGAATCTTAGAAGAAACACTAAGTCATTGGAGGGGACACAAAGAGGCAGCAGAGGGAGGATCCTGGAAGTTCCCCTAGAAATAACAAATAAACAAGTTCAATAGAGTAAATGGGATGATCCAGTAAAATGGGAGGAGTAGGAAGCTCCAGGTTCAAAGGGAAAGAAGTTAGGAAAGACATTCCAGAAAAATAAACAGTATCTGTGAAGGCCTAGAAGACAGAGAAAGAAATGCCACTGCGAAACAGGAGGAAGCCCATCATAGGTGGAACATAAACTTAACAGATCACAAGCAGAGACATGAGATGAAATATGTCCAAACATGAAGGGACAGACTGCAGGGCTGGAGGACAGGAGCATGGAGGAGCTCGTGCACTGGAACAGTGACTCATGGCGATGTGCTCAAAGACAGGGACAAGGAGGACACAGAACTGATGGATCTGAGAGGTTTGAGATGGCAGAACAAGCTACACAGGATTACCCCATTGGCTCTATGTATGATGAGGGAAAAAGAACACACTTCATATTTCCACTGGAGCAGCTCAGAAGATGGTGACATTTCACCATGTCCCTAATTTAAATTGAAACAAGGACGACATAGTTAGGGAGGAAAAAAAGAAAGAGAAATCAGAGGAGAATGAAGAAGGTCCAGAGTATTTACTTCCTTTTGGGAAATATTAGCATCCAGGCACTTGTGAACTATTTAACTGTCGATGGCCTGAACACATCCAAACACAAAAAGTTCTAGAGATCAGAATGGAGACATTAATTTCACATTAGTCCTTGGAGAGCAAGGATTCCAAACCTGAAGATTATGAGGGGTTTGTCTTTTGAGTTCTTAGGACAAAGCATATTAAAGAGTCATTATTTTTCGTGTTGAACACTTAATGCACCCTATAAATTCACCATGCAGTGCTTCATCGTCATCCCACCGCAAGAATTCTCTGCTTTTCATTGACATTTCATCTTTGACCTGTGAGTTATTTAGAAATGTTTTTATTCCAAGTATTCAGATATTTTCCAGACTCTCTAAAAATGACTTCTATTCAATTCTATTGTGATCATATAGTGAATAGAACTTGTCTTTTCAATTTTAGGGGGATGTTTAGGACCCAGAAAAACCCTTGAAAAGACTTTGGGTTCTGACACTTCTGGGTACAGTAGATACAAATGGATAATCCAGATATTAATACTGACTGGTTTTCTACTCTTCTTGTTTATCCACTATACAGACATGTTCAACTGTAATTGCCTCATCTGTTTCTTTTTCTGCATTCAGTTCTGTCAATTTCTGCTAAATATATCTTTTTTATAAAAACAATTTTATTAATATATTTTTCTTAGCACAGTGCATGCCATGCATTATTGTTTCAATATTGGTTCTATTTTTCTTAATAAGTTCTTTTATATTCTATTTTTCTTGAAGTTGGCCTTCAAATTAATAATTTTTCCATATGGCAATGTGAACTAACATGATCTCCCCCCACCTGTGTCTCTCTGTCTCTTCCTTTTTATTTTTTAATTAATGTATAACGTGTTTTATTAAAGTATTTTCTTATTTAATTTGCATTTGTCCATTCCCCTCCCCATCTTCCTTTCACCTTCTCCTGCCTATGTCCTTCTTTCTCCCCAACTAGTCCACTCTACCTTCATGTCACATATTGTAAGATGAGGGCTGGCTTGTTGGGGTTTCCGTCCCGCCCGGTACCCCACAGCCGGCAAACCCCAAAGAAAATCACACAGAGGACTCCATAAGATTATAAACTGATTGGCCCATTAGCTCAGGCTTCTTATTAGCTCTTTTAGCTTATATTAACCCATTCTTTTGATCTATTTTTGTCATAAATTGACAGAATACAGATAATTCTCCCACACCAACATACATCCTGTTTTTCTCCTTTATTTCCCCTCCCTCCACTTAAGACTTCTTTTTCCTTGATCAAGACCCCTCTCCAGCTTCATGACCCATACCTACATATATATAAAACTTTAAATCTTCAGTCCACATACAAGAGAAAACATGCAATATTTGTCTTTCTGAATCTGGGTTATCTCACTCAATATAATAATTTCCAGATCCATCCAATTTCATGATTTTCTTTGTGGCCACATAAAGCTCCACTGTGTCTGCATGCCACCTTTTCCTTATCCACCTTGATCCACAAGGCTTGTTCCACTTCACTTCCTTGTCATTATGAATAGCCAGTTTTTCTTAAATGTATCTCAGAGTTCTGTTATTAGGTGTACACATATTCTAGATTAGCCTAAAACAAGGCCTGAGCTGCTCACATGGATTACAAATTTGTGCCAAAATTCCAAACCATTGCCTTTTGTTTGTTAGAGTTGATTAAACCTAGGACCTTATGCATGATAAGCACATTCTCTACTACCAAGTTCTATTGCCACTTACTGACTTTTTTTCTGTTTCTTTTTTCTCTTTTTCTGTGATTTAATATCTGTTGGTCCTTCCTTTTATACTACTCTATTGACTTATATGTTTCCTTTTCTATAATTAGTCCATTCATGTTATGATTAGTATTAGTATCAAAATACATGTCACCTTATCAATCTACCCTCAGATAATCTTACAGTATTTAAAGTGTGATGTGAGAAGTTTAAACAGGGTGATTCCATTTCTTTGTTCTACCTATTGTGTTATCATATTCTTTGTTTCAATGCTCTATTTGTTATAAACTCTATAATACATTATTCTTAGTGTTTCAGTCATAATTAAAAAGAATTTTATTTTGGGTTTTCAAGAAAGGCCATGTAACGCTGGCTGTCCTGAAACTCATTCTGTGGGCCAGGCTGGCCTTGAACTCAGAGATCTGCCTGTCTCTGCCTCCTGAATGCTGGGTTTAAAGGTGAGTGCCACCACACCCAAAATATGTTTTAATAGGAAAGAAAATTCACTTGTGTTTGCCTTCCTGTTTAACACTTCCCACTGCTCTTTGATGCTTTGAGTAGGCCTAAATTTTCATCTCATATTATTTGTCTTGAGAATGAAGAAAGTGTTTTAACATTTCTGGTAATAACAAGCATTGTGACAAATTTTGACTTTTATTCTTATTCTGCTTGGTTTTAATGATTATTTTCACCGAGTAGATTCTAGCTGAAAAGCTTGGCAAGGCTGGTGGTTGTTGAGTTGTTTTTTTTCCTTTGCTAATGTAGCTTGCGCCATTGATGATAAGCATTCAGGAATGATCATTATCTTTATTCCTTCCTGTGTCGTGTGTCTCTCCCATTCCCTGCCTGCTTTTATGATGCCTCATTTCCACGTTTTTATCAAATGATCATCATGTACCTTGGCATGATTCACTCTGTATTTATCCTTAAGGTTACGAGTGCGCTATGTTCATCACCATTGGGTGAGTGTTAATCACTATCCCCTGGTTTAGCTGTATTTTAAACAGCTGACATAACTCTTGGGTTACAGAAGCTGTAACCCTCTTCAGTGGTTGGCTTCCTTTTCTACATTTTTTAATCGTTTATGTTACTGTGTCTTCACACCCCCTGATCTTTTCTTCTCTTTCTCCAATCTTCCAGCCAGCCTATCTTTTGCAGTGTTTATTTCAGATTATTTATTTTTCAGTTCTCAATGTTCCATTTGGTTCTTTTCCACCGTCTCTATCTTCTTCCCAATTATATTCGTGCTTCACTTTAAATATCCTTCTGCTTATCTCTACAGCATACTAAATGATCTGCCAAATATGAAATTGCTATTTTGTAAGTCACAGCTACATATAAACCAGGATTCATTAGCACTGCAACTCTGCCTTGGGTATAACGGAGTCACTGACCCCTTTCAAAATAATGAGTGATGGAAATTGGAGAAAGTAGTTAGAGTTTCTGACACATATGTGTAGATTATAACTAAACTAATGCACCAGTATGACATGTGTGAGAAAATGTCTGGATCGTGTGCATGAAAGGATCTCAAAAGCAATTTGCTTCATTTTCAGAAACTCATATTACGTTTGCGCATTAATCCAAATGACCGTCACAGCGTGGTGATCATGGTATCATGGTATGTCAGACAATACTTCCCACAAATCATTATAATAAAATGATAAAGTCTAAAAATGGGAAATGAACTCTTGGCAGGGAAAACCAAAATAAATAAGTTTGCAAGTGAAATAAAGCCAGCAGTGTCTATGAAGCAACATAAATAGAAAACAGTAGCTACTGAGAAATTTTCTGGAGAAGACAGAACCCTGCTGTGTGGCCAGGCAAACCACTCCACTGTGGGATCAGCCAAAATACCTTCCTTTGGTCATGGAATAGTTCCTTCTAAATAAAAGTTATGTGAGATTTAATTCTGTTCATTGCAAGTTTTAAGGTAGAAATATAGTCTGTGATAAAGAATGCCAAATATACAGTTTTGTGATTTAAATGATACTGTAGGGGAATAGGAGTGAACACTTGAAATCTTTGAAGTTCAGACACTCAAAGGGCAGATTTTTCTTTCATTAACCTCACAAACTTTGCTTTTCTCCAAGTTGGAGCCACCTAAGAGATTCCAATTAGCCAACATGATTGGGAACTCAAGTGTTCCTTTTGGTTTGTTTTGGTTTCTCAGTTTATTTGTTTGTTTCTGGGGACTGGGATTAGATTACCAATCACTATTCCCCCAAACTGCCTCCTCAAAATAGCCCTAGCTTTGGCATTTAAGGCATTAAGGTTCTTTGGTAATTACAAAAATGTTTATTTTCAACAGTGCCTGTACTTTTTCCTTTAGCTAAATTATCATAGAGGTTCCATTCTTTAGTCTGTGCTGTGCTATGTTTTAAACAAACTGCAATACCCCCATTTGAGAGGACTCAATAGACCTCACTTATCCATTCTATTTAAGAGTTCCTCACCACATTTCAAGCTCCCAGCTACCCTTGAAGGGTAATTTATGTGTTTTGAAGTACGATTCAGCATTCTGCAGCCTCAAGAGGGGACTGTAAACAATCAGAGCCCAGATGGGGTAATTAAAGTATTTCACTCTGACAACAGCCAAGGCATACTCCTGTTTTTCCTGAATGACTCAACATTACTAAAAAACCTTGTTAGGTGAAGTAAGTAGACCGGGTCCACCTCAAAGGGCTCGCTCAGGCTACCAACAGACACTCTGTTGAAAGTGTTTCTAACTCTCCATTAATCCTGAACACTAAATTTTCTGAAATCACATTGATGGGATGTTTAAAAACCTTTTTTCATATTTGACAAATCAATATCCAAAGTGGCCTGATAATGACACTTCTGTAGAAAGAGATTTAACACTAACTTACAGTCTTAGGCAGACGCTTTGCCTTCTACTAATTAAAATAATTAGCTTGTAGTTAAAAATGATGCTTTTGTCAGATTAGTTGTACTTGAACTAACTGAAACATTGTGGCACTACATTTGGGGGTACACTAAAACGACCACCCCAATGTATTTAAATTCTCTTGCACAGGCTGTCTGACAGGAGTGAAGGTCTTTAGTTTACCCTTCAACTGTTGGGTGAATTGCTTCCTTTCTAATATCTTTGGGAAAACTCCATAAGGGAAGCCGATCATGCTCTATACGCTCCCAGTATAAAAATCAGGTCCCCATAGCTAAAGTGAAATGAAGCATTATGGTAATTATCCGGGTTATTCAGGGGAAACGAACGTGTGAGAGGTGATTTGGGGAAGTTGTTTTCTTTCTGCTTCAGTTGCATACAGGGCCGTTTCAATTACTTGCCCATGCTGGCACAGTAGTTTCTTCTGAGACACTGTATGACTAGCACACACCGGAAATGCTTTTCCTGGAATGTGTGCTCAGTTATCTGTTAGATACATGTCATGAACTTTTCAAAACCTTAGCCCACTGTGTATTTAAGCACTCAGACAGATACATATATTCAGCTTAGAAGTTTGAATTTTGCCAATCTTAGAAGTTCAAATCTTACTGGAAAGGCCTCTGTTTGGTTTCATCATTATCCAAAATGAAATCTACACCTCACATGGTTTCTATCCACTAAGAAAAGGGTTTTTATTCCCTTTAAATTCCTAGCAAGAAATCAAAGGCTCGCCCTACCATAGTAATCTCCCGATAAAAGGTGACAGTTTACAGAATGAAAATTTATGGCCTAAGAAAACTTATGAAATTATAATGCTCAGTCAGATCAGGAACTACACAGCAAAGAGGAAATGATTAACTTGTTCAACACTGTGTTAGGGTTTCTTTTGCTGCGATGAAACACCATGACCAAAAAAAAAAGAAAAAAGAAAAAAAGGCAAGTTGGGAAGGAAAGTAAGTTGGCTTATTCTTTAGTATTGCTGTTCAACACTGAAGGAAGTCAGGACAGGAACTCAAAGAGGGCAGGATACTGGAGGAACTGAGGCAGAGGCCCTGAAGGAATATTGCTTACTGGCTTGCTTTACATGGTTTGCTCAGATTACCATCTTATAGAACCCAGGAGCAGTATCCCAGGGATGGCACCACCCACCACGGGCTGTGCCCTCCCTCTTTGACCACTAAATGAGAAAATGCCTTACAGATGGATCTCATTGAGGCATGTTCTCAACTGAGGCTCCTTCCTCTGATGATTCTCGCTTGTGTCAAGTCAACACACGAAACCAGCCAGTACAAACGCTGTGTTCATTTCAGAAACAACTCAAGGGAGAAGAAGTTGCTTTGGGCTCACAGTTTCAGGGAGATTTCAGTCCAACAGAAAGGAGGGAAAAGGCAGTGTGAGAAGCTTCATCTGAAGCAATGGGAGCTTACGGCAATGGTGTTCCAGATGGAGGGAAAAAAAAGCAGGAACATTTGTGGGTATAATTTTCAAAGGTCCTCCCCTAGTGGCCCACTTTCACCCACAAGACTCCACCTCTTAAAAATTGCTGCTGGTGGTGGTGGTGTGTGTGTTTTGTACTCAGACCACAATAAGCACACACAGTATCCTAAGGCCAAAGACATCCTCCTTAAAAACCATACTTATGTCTTTCTCCATATATGCCCATTGTATGCTTTCTAAGGATCTTAGTCTCATAAATGCTTAAGCATGCATAAATACATATATTTGTCTTATAAGTTCTCAGTTTTTCTAAAAGATTGTTAGTCGATCCTATTCTCTTTAGCGTTTATATATGCTAAGAATTCAGAATCACCTACACCAAGTCTGCTGACCCAACAGTTATTTTGGCATTCTAGTTTCTTCTTATAAAACTTCAAGATAACACATCATATAAAGTTATGGTCAAGCAGCATTTATAAAAGTTATGGGGTTTTAAATCAGATATCATTAATACTAAAAAAAAGGATAAATCTCACTATAAAATACAAGGGAAACAATGTTCACAAGAATATTATCACTCTCTTAATTGTTCAGAAATTTCAAATTATAGATATAAAAGCAATTGGTATAGTGTATTGAGTTTCCTCAGATCTACCTTTCACTTACCAGCAGATGCTTTCTGGTTCTGACTTCACATCATGTCACAGATAAGACAGCTCCTTACTATTTCCATATTCACAGCTGCTTAGGTGAATCTACTTTCAGCTATGCTCTGGAGTGTCCTGATTTTTTAATTTCTAGTCTTTTTTTCCTCCTAAAATTTTATTCCACAGCTAGCAACAAGGTGACATTTCTAGGGATAAATCAAATCATATCTCTGTGCTTTACTCCTCTTTCCTAGGGTCTCCTAACACTCTGAGTAAAATACAAATGGCTTATTAAAATGCCTCAAGAATTTGGTTCTTCTCCAAATTTATATCCTGAAACTTCCTATCCCAAGCCAGGTTCAAAGGTCATTTGGCCATTTGTCAAAAATTCAAAAATTTCATGTTCATCCTCTTTCTTACAAGTTTTATCCATTTTGTTGTCTATCCTGGGATATCCTTGCCTAACCCTTAATGTGACAATCCTTCATCAGTTTTATGTGGGTCACCACCAAAAAGAAATCTCTGTAGAGATGTCATCCAGACTACTCTACCTGTTAAAATTCTTTTATCTTTCCCACAACCCTCTCCTGCTCCCTGTTCCTTTCTGGTTGATTACCGTACTTCCTCCAGACCGTCCCTCTTCTGCTTTCCCGCAACATGTATTCGGTGACTTTTCTCCTCCCCTTAAGATGTCATCTATGTATAGCTATGGAGAGACAGGGAAGATACAGCAGGGGGGATTACAGTGGAAAGAAGAGGGAGATAAGGGAGGGAATGCAGAGAATCTTAACACTAAGATCCATTTGAGGGGTCACATGGCCATACCACAGTAGACACTTGTTAAAATATAGACTTAGAATGAAAAAACTTGAAATGGAATCACCAAATAACAGGGATACGAAGCCCCAACTAGACATTTCTTGCCACCAAATGCAGTCTCTGGTGCCAGAAATGGGCTACATGTAATTGAGATTTTGGCCAAAGGGGCCTATGGAAACCCACAAATGACTCTGGTTGTTGCCAAAGCTATTAGATGTTCTCCACAAATTGGTGATAAGGCCCTAGTGCTGAAGACAATGTTGACATATCTCATTGAAAACGGAATAGTTGAACTAGAACCTCCATCCCTAGTTACTAGTGTTCATGGTACTAGAAGGTATTCTTCACGCTACCAGAAGAGAAAGGTAAATACCAACTCAACTACAAGGCCTTTAATCTACAATGACGACCTGCCTCCATGATACACTGGTGCAATAGTAGCATATCTGATTGGATTTATGGCCCACTCCATGGGATAGAACCCTTGTCTGGCACTGTTTGAGTGGCCAACAACCTGAGGCTACAAAGGCCCTGGATCTAGGGGAAAACAAAGAACCACTGTTATGCTAAAGGAACATAGTCATAAAGTGCCTCTTGATGGCATTCTGCTTGCTATACTAACAGATCAGTGTCTTGCTCAGTTATCATCAGGAATTCCTTCTCCTGCAACAGATGGTAACAAATACAGAGACCCACAACTGGACCATGTCCAGAAAGTGAGAGGCATTGGAACACTCTATCCTGAATAGAATGTCTTCATCAAACCCATCCATTCAGGGATTTCACCGCTCACTGCAGCCCTGCATTCTCACTGCACCCACATTCCCACTATATACACTCAGTATGAGAAAATCTTAACTCTAAAGTCTGAAGAAGTCATCTTTGTTTGCCTTCTTTCAGAAAGGATCTACTTGCTAAACGATAAACAACCCATGCATATGAGAAGTAATAGTTATTACTGTATGCTTTTTTGCATCTTCTTTCCCCCAAAAAACTTACTGAGTTGCAGTTATCTCATCTGTGCATACTGCTGGCTGTTTTCTGTTTATTGTGTAAGCCCCCACTTTCTTGGGTTTACATCTGTCTACAAGTTTAAGAAGTCACAGGGATTCCTCGCTGTCTTAGCAAAACTTGCTGGAAAATCAAAGCTTCAGACTATTTTTTAGGTCCAGTCTGCTTCCTCTTTGGAGAAAATAACTTCATATAAAGAAAAATACAGGCAGGTAACTGGTTACTTTGAGAGTTCATAATTTTCTTCAGACACATTTCCCTTTCACCATGATTTTCAAGAACATCATAAATACACTTACTTTTTTCAATGTTATCAGATTTCAATTTTGTACTAAAATTCAGGAAAGGTATAATGTCCTAATAAAAGCTTTATTTTAGATATTATGATGATAAAAAGTCAAGAAATATTCATCAAAATAGAAAATACATCATTTACAGCAAAAATGTTTGTTTCATCAAGAAGAGAGCAAAATAAAAGATCGTATGGAAGAGAGTCATTTTTTATCCTCAGAAGCTAATGATGGGGTTGTCTTTTACTTCATTCCAGACTGTAGTTTGATTGCTTAATAATTCTTGTCTTTACAAAAACTCTCTGCCTTTCATTGGTTTGGTACTTTGTATCATCATTTTTTTCAAACACATGCAACCCACAAACATGTCAGGCAGATGGGACTAGAATTTTTTATGCTTATCTGACATCTACTTTTGAAATATGGGAGGAAACCATGACCACAGACATGAAACACGACATGAAGCATCTTTCCACATATATCCATTTTATTTTAAAATTCATATAGTTCGCACTGGAAACATTATAGATAGTTCTTTATTGTAAATAAATAAATTTTTATAGAGTAGGGAATTCATTTGTATATTTATGTAGAACACAAGCCTCCAAGAACATCATGTTTTTACAAACCATGAGTTGTCTTCCTCTGGGGAGGTTTTTCTTTTCCTCTCTTCTTACCCTAACCACCCAGCTTTCAGTAAAGTTCGCAGGCAGTCTGTATTCACCACAAGGAACAGGGAGTCTACGACTGCAAACAGAAGCAGAATAGCCCCCACACCTCTTCTCTATAAAAGTTGTGAAGTCCTGAGAGAATAAACAGAACTTGGAACACAATGTAGAAAGAATGCTGCAGAAATTTCAGTTAAATGGAGCACTCTTGTATGTTGAGATCCAACTTTTAGGACTTAAAAAGAAAAGAAAAAAGGTCTGGCTTGAAAGAGAGGAAAAAACTCTCTGAGATTATAGAGAGCAAAGTAGTGTCACACGGATAAGAACGTGAGCAACAACCTGAAACCTGTGACAGTGGTTCCATTGCCACTTTCTCACTTTGGCACCAAGCAAATCCCAAAGACTCAGATGCAACCCTGAGGAAGGGAGGAAGCCTGAATCCACTAAGATTAAATGTTCCTCACCGTAATAAGAAGCAGTGAGAAATAGTAATGGAAATGTACTTGCATTCAGAAAAATACATTTATAATCCTTGCAAGCCTGGATATAAGAATGGTATTAATGCCAATATTGGTTAAGCTATGAAAATCTAATGCTTCAAAGAATATTTTTGGTTATATGCTAAGACATAGCTGAGAGCAGACTTAACATAATTCCTAGTCTCAACAAACTAATGGCCTATTTAAGATTCTCTTCATATGTATCAAAGTTTTTCCGATGAATAGAGACTGGCTGTTCAGAAGATAGTAGGGGTAGGGAAAATTCTGGTAGATAATGCCATTAAATGGTGAAGATAAGCATATAGTAGCTCCATGGTGGGTAAATAACACTTTAACTTTCTTTTTCTGGAAGCTATAATAAAATACCTAAGACTTGGCATTTTTTACACAGCATAAATCCATTTCTTACTTCTCAGGTATTTGGGGAGACGGAGAGGTACTTGTAGATCCTGTACCTGGTTAGGATCCATACTTTCTCAATGATATCTTCTCCATCAGTGGAAAAAAAAAGCTACCCCCGGAGTCTTTCAGTAATCCTAATCACAAGGGCTCCACCCTCATGATTTAATCATATTCCCAAAAGGCGCTTCTTTTTAAAAAAGATATATTTGATTAACTCTGAGAATCTCATACACACATACAGTTTATTTTACAATGTTCACCCATCTATTCCCTACTTAGCTCCTCATAGATCTATCTACCCCAAGCTTCGTGTCTTCTTACTTTAATAACCTATTAGTCCAATCTGTGTTGCCCATATACTCAGGGGTATGGGGCAATCTAGGAGAGAATGGTTGACAATCAGGGCCTATACTCTTAAAGAACACTGACTTTCCCCCTTCCAGCAGCTATCAATTACCAAAAGCTCCTCAGCTCAGGGTAGAAGGTAATGCACCCTTCCCACTCTGTGCTGGAACGTTAGCCAGTTTGATAGTGTGCAGGTAACCACAGCCACTGTGAGTGTGTGAGCACAGGGCTTCTCTTGTCCTCTTACATCCAAGGTGCTGCTTCTTCCATTCCTCCCAGGTCTCTGCCTCTTAACATCTTTCTTCTACCTCTTCCCATGATGGCCCCTGGGCACTGGAGGAAGGGAAAGTGATATAAATGTCCTTTTCACGGCTGAGCATTCCCCAGAGTCTTGTTCTCTGCACTTTGAACAGTTGGGAGTTTCTACACTAGCCGTCTACATTACACTGCACAAAGGGGCCTCTCTGGTGAAGTCTGAGAGCTATGCTAATCTACAAGGCTAGAGATAGGACTTTAAGATCTGGCTAAGCTGCAGGAATAGTAGTTAAAGTGCATTAATAGTAAAGATACAAGTTTAGTGGACAATTTAATACTATTGTCATTCAAAAAAAACAATAGTAGTGAGTTTACCATCCTGGGAACAGGGAAAGGGGTTATAAGTTCTATAGCTACAGGTTCCTGGCTGGACTTATAAAACTAAGCATGCATTTCTTTCTAGATAGCAGACTTTAAATCCAATCAAAAAGTGGTTTGTTACCCAAATAACATTTGTGCCGCTATTCTACCCAGAGGGTTATCTTGCCACAGAGGCTATTGCTACAGCTTGCAGGGTTCACAGTGGAGAATGACTTGTCTCCCCCAACAGCCTGCAGAGTACCATTCAGTACTATAAAAGCGAGCGAGCAGAGAGGGAACTTCTTAACCAATGCCGACTTGATTGCTCTGTGTCCTATGAAAAGTGTGCGGTATCTTCAGCAACAGTGTCTCACCATCGAGTTCCAGTGGGAAACCAAGAGCAACAGCAACAGTCTATATTGCTTGGGCAATTCCTGGGGTAGCCATGAGCAAGAATTCAAAAGGAGGTATCCCATACCTGGCACTGACGTTTAATTTGGCTACCTTTAAAGGCCCTATCTCTTAATATCATCATGCTGAGGTTTAGATTCTAACATAGGAATTTTGGAGAAACAAAAATACTCCCCCAAAAAAACAGAACACAGGCTATTTTTCTTAAAAGATTATTAAGAATCAGAGCTTTCTGGCCAATAGAACAAACAAAAAGCAAACAAACAAACAAAAAACCTCACAGGGAATAATATAAACCCTCAGGTGAAAACTGAATAGTGTTATTCAGCTACACCGACAGAGCATCAAGATGGGTTATCAATATTTATGTTTATACTCACAGGCAACCCTTAACCAAGGAAGCCTCTCTTTCCGGTGAACAGTAGTTAATGCAGAGATTCATGGCTGTATAAGATGCTGAGAATAATTTACATATGAGCCCTCAGAATCAAACATAGTCACCTCTAAGACTCAGGAAACAGTGTTGAAGAGAGAGCTGAAAGAATGTAAGAGCCAGAAAATAGAGAAAATGGTTGAACAGAAGAATCAAATACCAACAAGTTTCACTGTTGTAACCATGTGGATTCCTGCACTGGGTCCCCATAGCAATGTGCTCATTAGCATTCAGCCCCCAGTGGAGGAAGAGCTCACTGATGAACCATTTGTTACTGATAGATTCAAGAATATAGCAACTCATGAATCTTCCAGTCTCTGGTGGATGGTTCAAATCCAGGGGTCACACGGATGGCCCTGGTTAAACTAGATGAATCACAAAACACATGATTCTGAGAAAGAAACTGGTAAGGATTAGGAGGTCGGAGTTTTCCAGGGTGGGAGAGAGATAAGAGACAGTGTTCAGGAAAGAGTAATCAAAATACATTGTTTACATGTATGAAATTATCAAACAAAAATAAGCAATAAAAAAAGAAAAAGTGTTTTATAGAGTAGAAGTTTTCACACTTTTTGACAGCATGACCTCTAGTGCATGTCAAGGCAGACTTTCTCTAAAACGTGGGGATACCCTGCTCCCACACATGTACTCTGGGGAAGCAGGTCAGCAGTGGTGGCTCTCCTCAGAAAGCAGATTAGGGGAAACTATGACTGAATTTTGCCTCTGTTACTTATTTTCTATGTGAGGAAACTGAGGCACAGAGTTGTAAGGTAATTGACGAAGGTTACACCACCCTGGTTTGTTTTCTCTTGTTTTGTTTTCAGACAAAGTCTCTTGTGGCACATGCTGGTCACAAACTCACAACATAGAGGAACATGGCCACTCCAATCCTGACCTTTTGTCTCCACCTCTCCGGTGCTGGGATTACTGGTGTACAAACCACACACACACACACACACACACACACACACACCCATGTACTGGCCCTATACTCAGTTTTTACCGTTCCTCAATAGTTAACATTTTTCCCCCTGCTTCTCCTGTTGTTTTTTAAAACCTGGGCATTTTCCTTTCCAAGGCCAAAATACTAAAATTTGGAAAAAGAAGAAACACAGATCTCAGCCTTCCTTAGCTACTTAAGTGGAAGCAGCACTGGCCAAAAACTTTACAAATAAATAAACAATGCCAAAATCCTAACTTCAGATTAAGCCTTAGGCTCCAAAAGCCTTCAGCCTTCCTCTGAAATAATTGCTAGTAAAACCTCAGAGCATCGTTCTATCTGCCAGGCTGACCATGGCAGCAGTACAAGCCATAAAAGAGAGAGGATGCAAGAGACAGGCAAACTAATAGAAAAACCCAACAGCCTGCTTCTAGAGAATTGAGGGTTGACCATAAACACCTAGGCAATCACACAGCAACTTGAATATAAATATTCTCATAGAAAATAGCTTCGTTTTATTAAACTTGCATATACTTCCGACAGCTTGAAGTTTGTTTTCCGGAATGGTTTTCGGGCTAGTAGGAGAAAGTGAGCAAAGAAAAGACCCAGCACAGAAAGCACCACCTCCACTTGGCCCAGGGCTTTGTACTTGTGGCATTGAATGCGTCCTTGGAAAAGTGCATGTTAGTTACTCTGTGAAGAACTTCCTACTCCATCTCATGCCCCAAGAATGAAATTCCGTAGTACACTTCTTTTCCCTCATTAAAGCAGAACTGTTTTTAAAGGGCAGACACATATTTAAACTACTCTGAACTCTCAAAATACTGAGCACCAAGCACTTGACATTCACAAAAGCACTGTCTCCAAAATTTCTAACACTCTAGTTGTGGGACGCAATGTGCTGGTAAAAGCAAGTTTCAGTTTGGCTTTTAAGTGTGCTTTGGATCCTTCTGAGAGCTGGCATTAAGGGAGATGGGGAAGTTCATATGAAAGTCTAGATTTCTGGATTCTCTTGAAAGGAAACCATGGCAAAGCATCCGCACATTCCTCTCTAATGCCCACCTGCTAGAACTCTGTAAGACTCTATTCTTAAATAGACAGGCCACCAGCTCACCACACTTACCACCAAACCATTCTTCTCACTTGCAATTGCCTCATGGACCAATTAGGCACCTGAGTTCATGGCTGCAGCACAAAAATATATAATTATTCCATAAAATATACAGTAGTCATAAATAGTAAATAAAGGCGGTTTGAGTTGTTGATGTCATCTTCTGTACCAAGGCTACATTATATGAAACGCACGATTCTGCTTCAGAAAAATGAGTTATTTTATGTGACTCGCTATCCTGTTTTCAAAATCGGGCATCGTAAATTTAAGAAGGGTACGAATCTTCTGTATGCTATGAGGTTTTCTTGAAGAAAGCGGCAAGCAGGTTTTAAAAGATCAAAAAAAACTAAACAAAGGAGAAAAGTAGCTCATTGATTTATAATAGAAGGACTGTGTTCTGTGAGCCACAGAAGTTGGGTTCACCCCTAGCAGAGACATAACTACCTGAATCTTCCTCATATATCCATAGTGTTTCCTTCAGCAATACAGACCACTGAATAAGAAGCTGTTGTTGGGATAATGTGTGTTTCTACAAGCCTTACAGATGATCCTGGTGACCACCAACATTTGAAAGGTCCTAATCCATAGCATCTCTACTAGTGGTCATCAATGCACAGGACACTCCCGCAGTGTTCAGAGCCTCATTCACCCCCAAGACACAATCATTAGTAACAAACTAACCCATCTCTGGCTGGAAATACATTTGTTTCCAACTTGTCCCCCAAAACAACAGGCAGGCTGAGTCTCATTCTGGGTTTCCTAACTCTCCTACGCGTTGGGAACCTAGCCAAAGAGCGTTTCTGCCACCGAAATGTCTCCTTCACAGTCAATAGTCATTCGAACAGAAGTCATGATGCTGCCCATGAAGTATTTATCATGGAAGCCCAAGGAGATGGGAAAGGATCAAACATTCATCAGTGGTGGGGACCAGACTGAGTAAGGATCAAGGCTTGACTAATGATGACCCTGACTTAGCAAGCAGAGGGTAAATTCCTGTGCCCAGAGGTAGCTGGTAATCCATGTAGTGTTGTCCCCTCTATCTGCAGAAAGATAATCCAAAGATGCATGTATATTCCCAAAGTTTGGGCTTTTTTATTTATTATTTTTATTTTTCTTATAACTATTCAAAGAAAAGAAAATGAGTTTTATTTCTCCCATACAGACACACCCAAATGCCATGTAATATACTCAGAATAGCATGCAAATATAATTATCATATCATTTCATGCTTTGCCACAGATTTAGGACACTATTTAAGATTCAAACTAAATCTGAAGTATGCCTATTGGTTGAAGGCATAGAGCCATGATGGGTAAGACTCTGGCAAAGGTTTGTATTCTAGACAGTACTACATACTCTTTGATTCTGAATAAGTGTTCTATAAATGTTAAGAACTTTTTTAATTTCCACACATCAATTTTTTTCTTTGACTTTTTATTACTTGGAGAGAGAAAACAATTAACTTTTCTATCAAAGAAGAGAGAAAATATCTCTTCTCAGAAAATGATTCATAATTCTTTGGGATTTGCAGTTCTGTATAAACATATAGACAAATCCAGAGGGGGAAAAGTCTGCACAACTGTACTACAGTCAGATTTCAGAGCCTCAAACACTTATGCAATAGCCCATGTTCTCTTTGCTCAACCACATTGTCTCCTGATAGTGAGGCGGGGTAATGACACTAATTCTTTGTCTCTCCACTGAACATTTCTGCAAAGGAGGCTAGAGTGATGATAGCTCACCAGCAGCATGCGAGAGAGCCCTATCATGAGGTCTTTTTCCATCCTTCCTGCGGCTCTAAAGAAGACACAAAATGTACCATTGGCCCCTACAAGGAACTTGAAGGTCACCACCATGACTTCCCTGCTTCTTCCTTAACAAAATATTGATACAAAGATTCATCGCAATAACCCAAACACACTTTGAGCCGTACATTTTTGTGATAAGCTATTTTTAACTAGACCATGATTCTTTTTAAAGTTTTAAGCAGTTTAATTAATTACCCCACAGTATAAGCTCCTAACACATTGTGTCTGGTTTTTTTTTATATATTTACACTGTAAATTTTTGAGTGGTTTTTCCTCACTTGTACCTTGGCAGCCCAATTACCATGTTAGCCTTCACCATGAGCACAAAATCACACATGCAACTTCCTTCCCCATGAGCAAGTGAGCACCATAGCCACAGTCTAATGGGACATCTGATTTTTTTTCAAAGACGGGTAACTTGTTTTGTGGCGTTATATCGTTTCCTCCACGGCAACCCAATCATGTCATCCAGACATTTAAAACTGGTTTTAGTTAGCAAGTAAAATGATAAGTTTTACTATGGCATTTTCATACAGGTCCATAAGTTTACTCCTTCTTTTTCTCCTTTGTCACCCTAGCTTCTTCCTGCCTTGTGACAGTTGCTCTTTTACATCTGTTTTACTCAGTTTCTAAAGCTTATCCTCAATTCAAGATGGCTGAGAACAAAGATATTTTCATGCTAGAGAGATGTATCAGTGGTTGAGAGCACTGAATGATCTTCTAGGGGGCCTGGGTTTAGCTCCCAGCACCCACATGGCGGCTCACAACTGTGTACAACTCCAGTACTGAAGGATCCACATGCCTTCTTCTGACCTCCAAGAGAACCAAGACAGGCATGTGCGTGATACATAGACATGTATGTGTGTATGTAGGCAAAATAACCATACACATGAAATAATTAAAAAACATACACAGGAGGTAGCAAGAAACTAGGGGTGACAACGGAAAGCAAGAGGAGCAAAATTATGTACCTGTATGAAAACACCATACTGAAACTCATTATTTCATTTGCTAACTTAAACAAGTTTTACATGTCTGGATGGCATGGTTGGATGGTGTGGGACAATTCTGTATTCTGTCAATTAAGTTTTAAATAAATGCTGATTGGCCAGTAGCCAGGCAGGAAGAATAGGTGGGACAACCAGACAGGAAGTAGAGGTGGGGAAATGAGAACAGGAGCATTCTGGGAAGAAGGAAGCTCTTTCCCCAGTCCTGCCCAGAAGGAGGATGTGACCTGCCCCACTGAAAAAGGTGCCAAGCCATGTGGCTAGCATAGATAAGAATAATGGGTTAATATAAGTTATAAGANCAGTAGCCAGGCAGGAAGAATAGGTGGGACAACCAGACAGGAAGTAGAGGTGGGGAAATGAGAACAGGAGCATTCTGGGAAGAAGGAAGCTCTTTCCCCAGTCCTGCCCAGAAGGAGGATGTGACCTGCCCCACTGAAAAAGGTGCCAAGCCATGTGGCTAGCATAGATAAGAATAATGGGTTAATATAAGTTATAAGAGCTAATAAGAAGCCTGAGCTAATGGGCCAATCATTTTGTAATTTATGGAGACCTCTGTGTGATTTTCTTTGGGGTTAAATGGCTGTGGAAACCAGGCAGGACATAAAAAGTTTACCATCTTTGAAAGAAATCAGATGTCCCTTTAGATTGTGGCTATGCACTCATGTGTTCTTGGGGAAGGAACTAGTGGTTAACAGTGTTTCTAAATGATTAACTTTCCTTTATATAACTAAGTAACCAACATTTTAAAAATTATTACAGTGGATTAACCCAGAAAACTGGGGAGATAGCTCAACCTGTAAACTGCTTGTGGTGCCAATAAGAGGAACAGGATCCAGATCCCAGAACCCACGTGAAAACCTATGCAAAGGTGCATGTGAAGTAATCCCATCACAGGCTGGACTGGCAGAGCCTGGGGGGAGCTGCAGCTTACTGACCAGAAGCCTAGCCTAATGGATGAGAATTGGTTATTTTCTGAGAAGTGAGAGAGCTTCTCAGAAAATAAGGAGTGGCTGAAGAGGATGCTGAACACCCACCTCTGGTCTCCACAGATATACATGTGTATGTACCCCGCACACAGACAAGCACTTGTACACATACACAGAAGCACATTGGCACATACACCACACACACAAAGAGAACTCATCCAAGAAAATGCAAATGCTCTAAAGGGTACAATTTTATTTTAAAAAATGTATCATTAGGTTGCTACAGACTAATTCAGAAACTTCTAGAAGCAAGCTTTCTCAGGGAAAAACGTCTTCCCCTTAAACTCCTCTCTTTCCTGCTCCTCTGTGCCTTGTAAACTCTGGGTACATTTTCAGAGTACAACGACAGGCCTTTGTCATTCTTTCAAGGTACTTAAATGCATCCTTGCAAAGAGATAGCCTTATTTTTTATTGATTTTTATTGAACTCTACATTTTTCTCTCAATTGTTCAACAAAATAAAACTCTACATTCAGAGGTAAGATTGTTTAATGATCAAATTTTGACCCTGTGAGACAGTTCACCTTTAGAAGCCAGAGGAACTGCCTATAAGACCACACACATGATTTCTGTGTGAGCCAACCCTACATTTCTTTTTTTTAAATATTATTTATTTATTATGTATACAAGGACACCAGACCTCCATTATAGATGGTTGTGAGCTACCATGTGGTTGCTGGGAATTGAACTCAGAACCTTTAGAAGAGCAGGTAATGTTCTTAACCACTGAGCCATCCCTCCAGCCCCCATTGGAACACATTCTGAGACACAGCAACACATCAATGATGCCAGTGATACAGCATCAGCTGTCACGTGAAAAGATCCCTTTCCTTTGGCCCACAGAATTGTCACCCTCAGGGGACTGATGACTTTTCAAGACCTGAGCTAATTGGTCCACTCCAAATGTGATGCCACACTCACCCTCAAGCTTTTGAACAATCACGTAGAGAAAGATGCTGTGGCCAGGGTAAAACAACATAAAGCCTAGTGGCTGTTTGTATACGCAAACCTAGCTCTGTTGACTCTTTTCTGTATGACTTCTGAAGAGTCTCTGACATCACTTTTTCTCTGTGTGCAATTCGGTAACTACAATAGTACCTACCTTAACAACCTCAGCAGGTTTATCCTGTTTCTTGTTATTAACAAACTTTTGAGTTTGCCGTTGTAAACTGGCAGTGGAACATCCTTAAGGCCTCCCTTAAGAGAAGACACCAAGATCACCATAGATGATATACACTGTCTTTTCATTGTTGAACAGTCTACAATGCACCATTCCTGGGAGTCTTGCTGGCCCTTACTGCTACCATCGACAGTACCACTCTCCTGAGTGACTCATCACTGTGGATGCTGTGAGGACTACCAGCATGGTGGCCACCTTGAGGAATCTCCAGAAGTGGTGACAATTTCTCTCCTTTTCCGTGTTGGAAATAAAGAGATAATAAGTGTATACAGAAAACCCATCTGTATTTGTTCCATCCTTCCTCTTACTGCCATCCAGTCAGAGAAACCAGCACCACCTAGAATCTCTGTATCACAGCTGCACCTCCCCCTTGGTAGACCTCAGTGACGCCCAGCTCCTGGAGTAGGAGCTATACTAAGGCACTGGGTTCAGCATGGAAGCCCTAGGTGGTACTTACACTTGCTGCCCAGACAGAAGTCAAACCTGCTACCGCATACACAGAGCTGTGGTGCAGTCACCTTTTCAACGTCCATGCCCAAACTTCGACTCAGTTGTATGAACTTTCAGCTGGAACAAAAACCTCCTGGCAGCACTGTGACTTAAAGAACACATTAAAAGCTGTTTGGGCTCTGGGACCTGGGACCGGGTGGTGGGTGCAACCAGGCGGGAGTGCCTTTGTTTCAATAGCCTGCCTGCAGCAAGGTAGGCCTTTTGTCTGCAAGGGGCCTGGCCAGCAATGGGCCCTGATCCTGTACCAGAAGATACATCTGAGGGGTAAGTGCATTCCTGACCTGCTGAAACAGAGCACAGATATTCATCAACTCCCTAAACTTCCTGCTCATTCTGCAGG
The DNA here is from genome assembly GCA_001685095.1 of Ellobius talpinus. NCBI lineage: Eukaryota > Metazoa > Chordata > Mammalia > Rodentia > Cricetidae > Ellobius > Ellobius talpinus. The sequence goes on along the minus strand of LOJH01013024.1, from coordinate 59 downwards.
GGTTTCTAACCCCAGCTACTGCCCCTAGATTCCTACCCCACCCCAGCTTGCATTCAGGC